>PVLA01013180.1:0-38609 GCA_004027455.1 Hydrochoerus hydrochaeris
GAGTTATTGAATCCTAAGAGAAAAAAAGAGCTCCACACTAGTCATATAAATCATGTGTGTTTTTAACAGTGGATTCTTTTGGAAACAAATACTTGAAAGCAGAATGTATATCCACTTTTCAGTCAATGAACTAAGTGCTTATAAATATGGAAATAGTGAAATGGATTCATTTTGTGGTTTAAATTATGTCGTGAGAAAGGTTTTACGCATAATTTATTTTAAAAACTCACATATAAACACATTCTTTGATGACTTTGGTGTTAGAACTTTCGTTGAAAGTCTTGTACTCACTTATTAGTATTATTTTGTTTTTTACTCACTAGTTAATTTTTAAAAAATATATATGTATTTGTCAAGGTTACCCTCAGAAAGATAACAGTTTTAGATAATTTTTTAAAAAGCAAGATTCCATAATACTAACTTTTTTTTATTTTAAAGAGAATAAAACCAAATGTGACAAAACAAAATAGAGGAAATTAAAACAAAAGGATGAACATGGTACATGACTTAAAAACAAAATACAAGAAGATCAATAATGGCTACCATAATGTCTCTTGTTATCTTCAAAAGAATTGTCCATATCATCAGGCACAATAAAATTGAACAAAATAGTACAGAACAAAACCAATAAAAACAAAGCAAATGGAGACATTATAGGACTTTAAAAGAAGATAATAGTAAAATCACAATGGGTTTTGTAGTGCATCTTATTTTCTTCAAAATAGTTGCCTATACCATGTGATTTGACACTCTCAAACAAAGCCAAATAGAGTAAAATCAGTCAAAACAAAACAATGAAAGCAATACAAGGCTTCAAATCAAGCTAATAAGAAATAAAAAATAGTTACTGTAACATATCCTTCTATCTTTAGAATAGCTGTTCATGTCATCAAATCTAATACAAGTAGATAGACTGAAACAAAATAAAACCAAGCAGAACAATGAAAACAATATGGGTTTCAAATCATAATAATAGATTAACAATGGCCACCACTTTCCCTTTTTAGACAGTTCCTCCCCTTTCACTTACACAGGGTGCATTGTACATTTTGGATCCTACTAACTCAGTTAGTTTTTCTGTTAGGGAGAAAACCTGCCATTCACCTAAGTGACTGAACTTTTTACTTCTGAGTATTATCTCAAATTGTATCCATTTACCTACAAGAGCCTCAAGGTTATCTTTTTTTATAGCTGAGTAGTTTTCCATTGTATGAAAGTGACATGGCTTTCTAACCAATCTTCAGATGATGGGCAAGCTACATCCACTTTTTTCTTCTTCCCTGTCATATAAATCATTGTTTTCTTATCTTTGACTTTCAGTCTATAAACTCCCTTTTGGGTTAAATGTATTTCTTATATAAAGCCTGTTGATCGACCATCTCCTTATCCACTGTGCCTGTGTTTCTTTTTATTGAATTGAGGCCATCTATGTTAGTGATTATGGCCAACCTTCTCTGTCTCATTTCTGCCATGTTATTTTTCTGCCATTGGTTGCCTACTTTTCCTCTTCATTCCACTGTCTGCCCCATTCAGCGAACCTCCTCTGCCACTGTTCCTGAAACCATGGCCATTTTTCTCTTTCTCTAGAATATCCTTCAGTATTTTTGTAGGGATGTTTGGGTGGTCATGAATTCCTTCAGTTGTTCTTTGTCATGGAAGGATCTTGTTTCTCCATCAGTGTTGAAAGGTAGTATTGCAGGGTACATCAGTCTGGGTTGAAGGTTATTTTCTTTCAGACTTGGAATACTTCACTCGAAACTCTTCTTGATTTGATGGTTTGTGCTGAGAAGTCTGTCATGATTCTGATAAACGTTTTCCTTTATAGTTATTATGTTTCTTTTCTCTGACAGCTTTTAATATTCCATTTTTGTGTTTAATTTCTGGGATCTTGATTATTATATGTCTGGGTGTGGATTTATTTTGGTTATAGCTGGCTGGAGTTCTGTATGCCTCATTTATTTGAATGTTATTTCATTTTCCTATGGTTGGGAAGTTTTCTTTAATTATTTCTGTAAATAGTCTTATTTTATTTGTGCTGACCTCTGCTTTTTCACTCATATTTTTTATTCTTAAATTATACTTCTCCTTTTCATCTTGTAGCCTTTAGATTGTTACTTCCTTTCTTGTTTCTTGTTATTTTTAAGAGCTCTTTCCTTTTACAATTGCAAGCTGCATACCTGTCTTCAAGGTTTGGTAGTCTAGCTTTAGTTTCTTTCAAGCAGTTTTGCCAGCCTTCAATGGAGTTTTAATTTCCTGATAATTTCTTTGAATCTGTTTCATGTATTCTAAATCATTTCTATATTCATCATTTAAGATTTCTCTCCTTTTTCTGTCCTCCTCTATTCATCCATCTGTGTCTTCTTTAGAAGTGCTTAGCAATTCTTTTATTATGTTTCTCATTTCTTCTTTTACCTGAGATAGTATTTCTGTTCTAAGCTCTTTTATAGCCTGTTTGTTTTTTTATATCAGTTGCTGTTGCTTCAGAAACTTCAGGTGTGTGGCTCCTGATCTCCTCTGTGTTTACATCTCTTGGACCAGTAGTGCTTGAGTTGGAGAACAGAGACTACCTTTTTCTTCTTCCTCTTCTCATGTTCCTGGTTTCTTCCAGTGGGGTCCCCGGCACTTCCTATGTTGGCTACAATTTATCTGAAGTGAGACTGTTTGCTTTTTCTAGTCCTTGCAGGCTAGGAATATCTGATGGTAACCATCGGGTGTGCTGGTGTAGGTCTACTGGTGGCTAGTTGAGTGCTAGCAGGGATGGGGCAGGCTGTCACCTCCCCCCAGGCTAGTTAGCAGCAGGGAGGCCTCACCACATATAGTACACACAAGGGTGCTGAGCTAGTTTGAAATAGCTTTAGAGAAACCTCAGCAATGGCTGTTGGAATGTATAAAGAGTTGGTACTCAGTCCAAGCAATTTCCACCAAGTATGGCTGACTGAAGCCAGCTGTAGTTCTGGTTTGGGGCTTATTCTGCATAACTCCAAAATGGCCCTTGGCCAATTGCCCACTCCCATGGGAGTACTGAATTCACACTCACCACCAATCAGTGAAGTTCTCCAGTCCACTGCTCCCCTCTGCCACTAAATCTCCCCACAAAGGCCTTTAGGCTTGCTAGGCAACACACCAACCTCACTGTGACCATGCATCTCCAGGTTTCAACAGCTTTTCTCACAGTGGTTCCAGCTCCAGGTGAAGTTGCACCTTATTCTATTTAAGTTTTTCTTTTTCTCCCTCTCTCTGTGCACTTCACTTCTCATGTTAGATTATTCTTGGGTCGAGGGGACCCAATTCTTTCCTTCTTGTCTTCCCCATGATGTTATATTCCAGCATCTGGACTGTTTCTCTCAGAGAAGCTGTTTACTCTGCTGCTTACTGTTCTCCCTAGCATGAACTTTTAATCAATGATTTATGGATAAAGGAAAACACATTCCTTAACTGTTTGAATCTAGAAGTCAGTGAAGTTTGAGATTGTATTTTATACTGTTTCTCTCATGAAATTAAGTTTTACTTTTTTTTCAATGATTTTTAAAAAGAATGACCATGACACAAGAGATGCTCACTAAATCTTGTTTGATAGAGTAATGGTGAAGCAATCAAATAACCTGACTGCCAATTTCCTTTTGCTTCTTGCATTGAAAGTCATAGAAAAAGTCCAAGTGTCCTTAGGTTACTATCCTATAAAACATGTGACAATACATATGAATAGATGGGTCATAAAGTCTTGCACAAGGCCTGTGCACTACAGTAAATGTTTTGCTTACTTGGGCGGAACTACATGATCTGAGAGGGTTGCTGTGCATTACCCTATGAAAGGCTTCCTTTACTTCTTTATTTCTCAAAGAATAGAAGACAGTATTCAGAGGAGGTGAGAACATCATGAACATGGGTGCAGTGGCCTTGTTTGTTTCAGGAGTGCTTGAACTTTGGTGTTGCAGATAAGTAAACAAGGTTGTGCCATAGAAAAGAGAAACAATGAGGACATGAGAGCACACATGAAGAAAGCTTTGCATCTGCCAGCTGCTGAAGGGATTCCTAGGATGATTACAAGGATGTGCACATAGAAGCACAAGATGAAAATACAAGGACTCATAATAAAAACTATAGAAAGGAAAAAAAATCGCATGGTGGGAAGTATCTATACAATACCGTTTCACCACAGAGATGATATCACAAAAGAAGTGCTCAATCTTTTCTCTCCCACAGAAAGACAGGGTAAATACATATACTGGGGCTGCACATCCAACCACACTTATGGTCCTGTTCTCCACCAGCAGGTGTACCAGCATCTGAGGCACCACACTGATGATATAGCACATCTCCAGAAAGGAGAGGGTCACTAGGAGCAAATATTTGGAAGTGTGCAGGAAATGGGTGATCCACATCAGACAGATGATGTGGAGGATTCCTCCCATTGTAAAGAAGTCCATTATTAAGAAAACAATGAAGAATACAACTTGTAACTAGGCTAGAGAAGTTAAAGCCACAAATGTGAATTGTATGCAGAGAGAATGGTTACCACACATCATGGCTCTAAACTCAGATATCTGTGAAAATAACAGACAAGTTACAGTACAGGACACCTAGCAGTCCAGTCATCTAACACAGTTGTCTATCAAAATTCAGTGAAAGAGCTCTCCTAGAATCAGTGGTCTGAGATGAATTCTTGATAACTTCATTACTCTGTTACATCTTTAAAAATAGCTATGCAATTAAAATGAATGCATATTTTCTCCCCATTTTTAGTTGCAAATCATGTTCTAATTTCACAGAAATTTTTCCTAAAGAATACCTTTATATTCTAGATTTTCACTTTATATTTTAATTATAAAGTTTTATAACTTATTGCATACCTAGCATATGAAGTCATTATGATGTAAAGGAGTCATTAAAATGGAACATGTAGAGAGCAAAAAAATGAAGCATTATATTCTGATCTAAATCCCACAACCCTCCAAAGTAAGGTCTCATTTTGCTTTTTTCATAAAACCACTAAAAAGTCTCTCACTGACTTTCTGTCAAACTTTATTTCCTTAAAATTAATTTCATCAAATGAGAATTAAGACAATGTAATAGACTGAGATGTGTGTCTGAGATAAACTCATGTTTATTTTATCCTTCAAACCTACAGTGCTTTTATACATTGTCTACCAGTTCTTAGGGTAACCAAAATATCTATAGGAAAAAAATTTTGACATTTTCAAAACATGCAAAATTCTCACTTGAAAAAATTTCAACAAAAATAATGAAGATAAATCACCTGAAAGATGGTAATAATATGGATAAAATAAATTGCAGTTTGACTTTAGGGAATTCTTTGTAAGGATTTACACTGCTCTGCATCAATAATTGTGTGTCTCAATAGTGAGCTATATTTTACCTTACTTTTCATATGTACAGTGATTATATGGATGATACTCACTTAGGGAACATATATTGAAGAGAAACTTCCATTGAGGTTTTAAAACATCAGCAGTAGGACTTTCATGACCTTCATATAAAAATTTCATGGATAGTTTTTGAAAATGAATGCATGATCCAGGAATATATTACTTTTTGCTTGATATTTTTATCCAATATTATAAATGTCTCCTTCTGTGTAGTGCAAAATCGTTTACTGAGAACAGTTATGAATGAAGGCAGACCACATGCATTTCTTTGGCAGTGCTAGAAATGAAACCAATCACTTCCTACATGCAATTGACACAGCTATATTCTTCCCCATTCCCAAATATAACCATGTAAATTAATGAAGTTAAAAATGACGATCAACAAGTGATGATCATTGACTTATTAAAATGTCATGAAACAAGTAAAATAGTACATTATGAAGTATTATGCACTGAAATGAGTAACACGCAATAATATGGAGTTAAAAATCACTAAAGGAAATTACTTATTTTATTTAGAAAGTATATTATATAAGCTATTCATGGTATAGTAGGTTCCATCTCAATTTGACTCTCTGTAGCAAAAGACTGGAGGGTAGAGTGTTTGATGTTGCAGACACATAGTCTCCAACATTACCCAGTATGATGTACTTTCCCTTCCAATTGTGCAACAAAGAATTTTCCGTGAAACCATGGACACATAATGGAAAACAGTACCAGTACAAAGTTTTTTGGTAACAAGTTACCTATATGTTCTTTCAGCATGATACCCTCTGACGTTTTTCAGACTCTGTTACAACAAAGTACATTCATTATTTAATGGATGACTGCAAAGACTGAAAGTCATATCCATTGGACAGTAAACTGCTGCTATACAAAACCAGACTTATGCCTTAGACAACAGCCATTCATGCTGGGCAGCTAAATCACATGGTAACTATGTCAACCAGTCTTTCTCTATCCAGTGCTAGTAATTATCCAAAACCTAGGTTTCTAAAATGAGGGTTGATATCCATAGTTAGTGGACAGCTTTTATTTTTCAGATATTCTCAAAGCCATAGGTGGCTGTTTTGAGATTTACCTTCTGGAAATTTAAAATTCTGCATACAACATCACTATAGGCCACTGACTATAAATATGTTAAAACAGAATAATTAAATTTAATTCATCATTTATGATCCCTACACATATATATTAAATGACTAAAGAGATTGTATACAGTTATCTGACACATCTTTTCTTTCACAAAGAGTGCAAGAGTAGTAATCCCCAAAACTGGATTTCTTAATGAAATAGCAATTTTACAAGTAACAAGATGAAACAACAAAAAGAAGTTTTGTAATGATTTACTGCTGCTGCATATATTTTCAGCTTCACTTCTGGCTTGATAGATATGCATCTGAGTGTATAAAGCCAAAGGAAATTTTTATTTTATCTGAGCTGAAATTTTAATCACAAGCCAGATTTTCTCATAACTAATTATTAAGAGTCTGCTTTGCTGGTTTGGAATATTTTCTTGCCTAATGTCATACAATACAGTACACAAGAATCACTGGCAATTAAAATCTCAGATATTTGCAGTTTTTCTCCATAAGATAAAATTCTCACACTGTGTGTCTCATGAATGGTTATTCTCAAATCTCAGAGCTTTAGGTTTAAACCATTCCCTTTCTCAGAAAACCTGTCAAGAAATATTCCCTAGTTAATATGCTTAGAAGAGTTATACTCTTGTGATTTTGCTGATTACTCCTTATTGTTCACTTTCAACTGGACATCCTAGGAGTATATTCAAAGCAAAAGGGGAAGTCCTTACAATCTCAGGTCAATGATTTATTTTATTTCAGTTATTTTATTTTAGAGTATGCCACAATTCTGACAATTTTATTTTTAATTTAAAAAACATTTTGTGTCCACCAGAGTTCAATTTGGCACCAATTTTACTTTTATTGTAATGCAATGCATATGCACCTGGATACAGGTAGTGGCATGGGGGAGGATGGAGAGAGCAAGAGAGACACAGAGAGAAACAGACAGAGACACACAGGGGGTGTGAGTCTAAAGGCTGACTAGATGGCATTTATTTTTTTCAGCGTCTGTAAAGTTTATTTTAATATCTCTGTTGATTATTGTTTCTGCATATAAATCTCTTTGTTAAGGCCTGATTCAAAACTGCATAAGTAAAATTGGAGAATCAGTTTACTTTCAGTATGAAAATGTATTTTCCTGTCCTGATCTTTCCTCTGAAGCAATTCAGGTCACATGAGTTCAAGCAGCTTCCTGTCTGATGGATCCTTGGTCTTTTGGGCAGAGACACTTACTCAGCAGACTGGATCTATCACATTCAAAATTTTCATTTTTATATCAGTGAAATACATATGTTTATATTAACTTAAACTATTCTCAAAATGAAACTTACTATTCATTGATCTTGTGAATAACTGTATCATCTGTTTCATACAGGTTGCTTGTTTTTAAGGACAATTGAAACAATCTCAAACTTGTAAACATATCTTAATATTTTTCTAGATATCCAGAAGCTGAAATTCAATAGGCATAAAATTTTGTACATCATTTTTGAAGTATTACAGACTCCAAAATCTGTGTTTATAGAGATTTGAGTTTGAATGAATACTATGATAATGCATGTTTTCTGCAGTTTTTTTTATTATCCACTATTTTTCTTTCAAATAATAATTAGGGTTCTGTTCATTTTCTTTCATTCTTTACTGACATGTTCATCCTCCATTTAGTGGGATTCAGTGATAATTAAATACATCACATAAGATTTGTTTTTTTATTATTTTCTGTTTCCACTGAAAAAGTGATGTTAACAGATTTCACCAGTAACAACAGAACACTTTTTTTCAGAATTCTATAGAACTTCCCCTAAAATAGACAACATTTTTATATTTCTTTGTTATAAAGCATATCTTAATACAAACTTATTAAAAATAATCTCTTCTAACCTATCAGATCAAACAGAACAAAAATATAAATCAATGGCAGTCAAAGCTATTCAAATACATAGACATTAAACAAGACATTCTTCTTATATCAACTGTTCATAGCAGAAACCTAGGAACAAATTTAAGTTTTCTAGGATTAAGTAACAATGGCCTTAAAACATATCAGAAGCTGTAAGACTAATGAAGGCAGTTATGTGACACAAATTTAATTCCGTGAGTGCCCACATTAGAAAAACAGATAAATATAAAATAAAAACTCAGTGATGCATCTCAAATTCCTAGAAAAACAAGAACAATCCAAAGCCAAGAGCTGACAAGGGAAATAATTATAAATAGCAGAACAGAAATCACTATAATTTGAGAATAAAAATAAATTAAAACAATCACTGTATTACAGTTGGTATTTTGAAAGCAAAAATAAAATGTAAATATTTAGCAAACAATTATACTAAAAGAAGAAGAGAAGAGGTCCAATTGCATCAATGTAATTGGGACTGAAGAAGGCAAATAGAAGCCACTACTGAAATCTAGATATAAGGTACTGTTTTGAATAATATCTTAATCAGTTGGAGAATTTGGAAAAAATGGATAAATTGTCAGAAACTTACCACATGCCACAACTGAGCCAAGAAGCTGTAAAAACTCTGAAGAGACTAAAACAGGCAATGAAATTGATGTCAGTAATAAAACCTCTACCCAATAGGAGAAGGCCAGAGCCCAATAAAATCACTGCAGAATTGCACTGGATCTTCAGTTTAGACACTGATACTTTTTGAGCTTTTCCATGAATGTGAGAAAGAAAGCTACCAAAGTACTTCTGTGATACCAGAATTGATGAAATTGATGGCAGTAGTAAGTCCTCTATGCAGTAAGAGAAATCCAGGACCTAGTAAAATTACTGCAGAATTTTATTGGAACTTTAGTGTAAAGACACCTATGCTTTTTGAGCTCTTCCATGAATGTGAGGAGGAAGAAAAGCTACCAAATTATTTCTATGATACCAGAATTATCCTGACACCAAAATTGGACAACAAAAACAACAACAACAGGACATTGAACCAACTACAAAAAAAGAGAAAAAAAGAGAAAGAAAAAGAAAAGGAAAGAAAGAAAAGAAAAAAAGAAAGAAAGCTATAGACAAATATACTTGGGGATCACAGAAGCAAAAGTTCACAACAAGATATTCTTTCCCAGAATGTAACAAATAATCCAAATATTATACATTATGAGCAAGTGGAATTTATCATAAGGATAAAAAACTAGTTTAATATACATACATCATAAACATGACACACCATATAAATATAATCATTGAATTAAAAAATCACATCACCAACCTAATAGATAAAGCAAAAACCTTAACATCAAAATCAATAATATCCATGGAATAATTTTTGTTCTTTCATATTGACTTAATCATTCTTTATTTGCTAGTGTATTTTCTAATTTGGAAAAAGTCCAGTATTCTTCCGGAACAATGTATGTTCATGTATTCCACTGTGATTTGGCAAACACGCTGCAGACAGTGTTAAGTTTCTTTGAGTTTTGCTCTAGTTTTAATACTTATTTGATGAATTTTGTGTCTAGCAGCTCTGTTTGTGACAGTCAAGTATTGAAATCCCCTCACTATAATTGTGTTTATTTTTGTCTGATGACAAAATAAATTTCTTTGCAGTTTTATGAAATTGAGTGCACCATTGTTTAGTGTAAATATGTTGATATTCTTGTCTATTTAATTGTTCTCTTAGCCAATATATAGTGGGCTTTTTTGCCTCTCTCATCAGTTTTGGCATGAAGTCCACTATGTCTGACAATAGGAAAGCTACTCCTGCTTGTTTTCAAAGTCCCATTATGTGTGATCTTGCTTTCCATTCCTTTGAGGTTCTAAGTCTATGATTTTTTTTTTGAGTTAAATGTATTTCTTGGATACCTCCTACCATTTGGTTTTGTTTCTTGATCCATTCTGCCAATATGTTTTTTTTTTTTTTAAATCAGGAACTGAGATCACTCACATTGAGACCTTTTACTGAAACATATTGACATATTCTTATCATTACACAATTTTCCTATTGATTACTCCCTTTCTTTCACTTCTATTTCACCACTTGCCCTATATGGCGTATCTTCTCTATTATCTCTTTTGTCATTTTTAACTTCATTGTGAGAGGTTTTTTATTTTTTTATTTTTTGTAATGTCAATTTGGTTGTCAGGATTTTTTAGGTTTTTTTTCTATTATAGAAATATCTGATTTTTCCATAAATTTTAATCATTAGTTTTTAAGCATATATGATGAGTCCAGGTTGGAAAATTCTTTTCAGAGTCTGAGCATATTAAATTTTATGACTAATTTTCTGTGACATCCTTTACCCTTGATTTTGTAGGAATTTCTTAAAGATGATTTAACCTGATGACTTTGGTCATGTTATGCAATCTAATAAAATAACACATCTCATGAAAATATATAGCATAATCAGAAATACAAATTAACAAAATACTTCGTCATAGAATTCAAAATAATAATGGAAATAGAACTTACTGAAAGGGTTGATAAATTTCAACACTCAAAACTACAAAACAGATAATGAGAATTTGCCAAGACATTTCTCAAAAAACACATATGCAAAGAGTGGATATTTCATAAAATAATGTCCAACATCATGGAAATGCTAATTAAAACCAAAATGACATATGACCTGATACCTGTTAAAACCTTTTACATAAAAGATGATTTATAATAAATGTTTGAAACCATGTAGAGAAACATAAAACTTTGTACATGGTTGCTGTGAATATAAATTAGCATATCTTTTTTTAAAAAATAGTATATAGGTTCCTCTTAAAACTCAAAATAATATTGTGTATCCAGTAACCCATTTCTAGGTACATATCCAAAGAAATTGAAATCAGTATCTCAAGCAGACACCTACATATTCATGTTCATTTCAGAATTATTTAGAATAAGTTAAAGATGGAAATAAGTATAAATGAGCAGATGGGAATATGAGGAACTGTAGTAGATATATAATGGAATACTATCAAACTTAAAAAAAAAGATTATACCATTTGTGACAACATAGATTTAAATGGAGAATGTTGTACTGCATAACAGACATTTTACAAAATCAGACAAAAATATGCACCTCACATGTATATGAATCTAGAAATGTCCATTTCTGAGCAATATGGCATACAAAGTTAATTAACAAGAAAGGTGATGAGGGGGGAATGTAGGAAGGAAAGTTGTTGAACAAAGTGTACAATGTTTTGTCTGTAGAGCGGAAAAATATTCTAATGGTTGATGACACTGTACAGTAATCTCAGTTAATAATAATGTATCATATACCTCAAAGCTGCTAAAATAATAGGATCTAATGCTATCACTAAACACAAAGGATAAGTTGGTGAAGTAGATATTATTTTGATTAAAATTTTCCATAATTTATACATATTTCAAAACATTAGATTGTACCTCATAAGCATTGAGAATAATGATCAATAATCACTTGTCAATTAAATAAATACATGAATACTCAAAAAAATCATTGTAATAAATAGGAAAAAATACTTGCATAAAGGAATAAAGTTCTAAAAACTGTTCCAAGGGAAACTGATAAAATCATGATACTAATAAAGTGAGTTTTGCTTATAAAAGTACATTTCTGTCAGTGCAATGCAGATTCCCTTTTGCTTACTTGAATTGAAAAATCAGGAAAAAATGGAAAATATTCACTACACAGTTCTGTTGAACATTTATGGAGCTGCAATAATCAGGCATGGTTAAATGCAACAAAAACAGAATTCTAGGCAGCTAAGCAAGCAACTTCACAAATTTGAGCCTAGTCACAGAAATTTAGTAAGATTCTGTCATAGAAACAGAAGTGAAATTTGAGCTTGAGATAGAGCTCATTGTGCAGGTCCTGAGAAAACTTCAAGAGGATGAGATAACAAAATTAGTATATATGCACCAAATTTGGGAGCAAGCAGCTATATACAACAAATATTAACAGAATTAAAAAATCAAATAAACAACAACACAATTATAATGGGAGACCATAACATCCCATTGACATAAAGAGACAGATCAACTAGACAGAAAATAAGCAAAGAAATGAAAGAAATGAATCACACCTGTGAACCAATGGACTTGGAACATGTATACAGAGTATTCCATCCAACAACATCAGAATATACACTCTTCTCAACTTCATTTGGGATTATTCTCTAAAATAGACCATATACTAGCCCACAGAACATGCTTAAGTAAATGCAAAAGAATCAAAATTATTCCATGCATATTATCTGATCATAGTGCCATGAAACTAGAAATGAATGACAAAAGAAACTGAAAAAACTCCACAAACACATGGAAATTAAATAATACACTCATAAACAAACAATGGGTCACAGAGGAGATTAAAGAGGAAATTAAATAATATCTATAAGCAAATGAAAATGCAAATACAGTTTACCAGATCCTGTGAGATGCATGGGAAGTTTATTGCATTGAATTCCCATATCAAGGAATTTGAAGACAAATTATTTGAATGCAAACAAACAACCTGATGCTACACCTCAAACATCTGGAAAAGGAAGAATAAGTCAAGCCTACAGCCAAAATAAGGAAGGAAATTATAAAGAACAGAGGAGAAATTAATAGAGACAAAGAAAACAATACAAAGATTTAATGAATCAAAGAGTTGGTTCTTTGAAAGAATAAATAAAATTGATAAGCTCCTATCCAAGCTTATGTAAAAAAGGAAAGAAAAACTCAAACATATGCAATGAGTAATAAAAATGGTAAAATCACTACAGACCATGTGGAAATACAAAAGATCATAAATACCTACTTTGAAAACCTCTACTCTCATAGGTTTGATAACATAGAAGAAATGAATAGATTCCTAGAAACATATTAATTACCAAACCTGGTAAGAAGATGTTAAGCTACTGAATAACCCAATTTCAATTAATCTAATTGAAAATGTAGTTAAAACAATGCCAACAAAGAAAAGCCCAAGTCCTGATGGATTTATTGCTGAATTCTAAAAGAAATTCAAGGAACACTTAATGCCAACACTCCTCAAATTCTTCAATGGAATTAAAATGAAGCAATTGTCCCTAACATGTTCCTGGAGGCAAGTATTATTCTGATATAAAAACCAGACAAAGAGCCAACCAAAAAAGATAACTACAGACCACTCTCTCTGATAAACATAGATGCAAAAATTCTCAGTAAAATACTGGCAAAGAGAATTCAGCAAATCATCAGGAAGATTATACAGCATGACCAAATGTGATTCATCCCAGGAACGAAGGGATGTTTCAACATATGCAAATCAATAAATATAATTCAATATATCAATAAAGCCAAAGGTTAAAAACACATGATCATTTTATAAATGCAGAAAAAGCTTTTGATAAGGTCCAAAACTCATTCATGATAAAAATGAAAAAAACTACAGAAATTCAGAATAGATGGTATTTACCTCAATATAACAAAAGCCATCTATGACAAACCAACAACCAGCATTATATTAAATGGTCAAAAACTGAAAGCTTTTACTCTAAAATCAGGAACAAGACAAGGATATCTTTTATCACCACTCCTATTCAATACAGTGCTGGAAATGCTAGCCAGAACAATTAGACAAGAGAGAGAAATAAAAGGAGTAAAGATAGGAAAAGAGGAAGTTAAATTATCATTATTTGCAGATGGCATGATACTCTACATAGAAAACCCCCAAAACTCCATTGAAAGACTCCTACATATAACTAAATTCAATAATGTAGCTGGATACAAAGTCAACACACAAACATCAATAGAATTCCTATACACAAAGAACAAACTCATTGAGAGAGAAATAAGAAAAGCCACATCCTTCACAATATCCAACAATATGAAATAATTAGGAATCAGTCTAATAGCAGAAGTAAAAGATCTATTCTGCAAAAATTATAATACCCTGAAAAAAGAAATTGAAGGGAATCCCAGAAAATGGGAAGATATTCCTTCTTCAAAGATAGGAAAATCAAACATTGTGAAAATGGCCATTCTCCCAAAATTGTTATACACATTTAGCTGTTCCAATAAAAATGCCACTAGTATGCCTCACAAATCTAGAGAAATCATTCCTAAAATTCAACTGGAACCAGAAAAGACCTATAATAGCAAATGCAGTTCTAGACAACAAAGACAAGGCAGGAGGCATCAGAATCCCTGACTTGAAGTTATACTACAAAACCATTGTGATAAAATCAGCATAGTACAGGAATAAAAGCAAACTTGAAGATCAATGGTATAGATTAAAAATACAACTACAAACACACTCAGCCACTTTTATCTTTGACAAAGGGGTCAAACACCTTCACTGGAAGAACGATAGACTTTTCAATAAGTGGTTCTGGATAAAGTGACTTTCCATATGCTGAAAACTAAAACAAGACCCATACCTATCAGCATGCACTAAACTAAGGTCAGAATTGATCAAAGGGGTAAATATTAAGACAGAAACACTAAACCTTCTGGAATACAAAGTAATTAGAAATCTTGAAGACATAGGAGTAAGCAGAGAATTCATGAACAAATATCAAACAACATGGGAAATAATTCCTAAAATCAACAACTGTGATCTAATCTTACTAAATTTTTGCATGTCCAAAGAAATCTCCAAGAGAATGAAAAGAAGGCCCCAAAATTTGTAAAAAAATTTAGTCAGTTGTCCCTCAAAGGACTTTTGTCTAGAATATATAAAGAAATTTAAAAAATCAAACCCCCAACATTCAAAGACCCAATCCAAAAATGAATACCTGAGATGAACACACAATTCTCAGATGAAAAACACAGATGGAAAATAAATATATTTAAAAATGTTCAGCATCATTAGTCATTAGAGAAATGCAAATTAAAACCACACTGACCATCTCACTCTAGAGAAAGTGGCCAGGATCTAGAAAACCACCAAGAACAAATACTGGAGATGCTCTGGTGAAAAATAAACTCTTCTGCACTGTTGTTTAGAGTTTAGACTGGTGCAACCACTATGGAAATCATCTGGAGATTCTTCAAAAAGCTGAGATTGAAAGTGTATTTGACCCAGTTATTCCATTTCAGAAGAACTGAAAACATTACGTCACAGTGATATATGTATATACATGTTTATATCAGCACAGTTTGTAATAGCCAAATCTTAGAAATGACCTAAATGCCCATCAACTGAGGAATGGATAAAAAATATGTGGTACTTTTATGCAATGGAGTATTACTGAGCTCTAAAGAAGGACCACATTGAGGCTTTTGCAGGTAAATGGATGCAACTTGAGACCATACTCATAAGTTAAATAAATTAAACTAGTATGTGTAAATACCATATTGTCTCCCTACTGTAAGAAATGGTAAGAATAAATAAGATACCAAGTCCTAAATAAATACTGTGAAAGGGTGAGAATCTGCACAAAGGGCAAAAAATAAAAACTCAGGGTAAAGAAAAAAAAGGAATCAGAAAAGAACAAAATATATAAATTTGTATGTATTCACTTAAAATAGCTTGAATGATTGCACTACTAATTCTGTTAGTTCTCAGAACAAAGCAGTTAAAATTTGTAGGAGTGAATCAATTATATATGTTTATGTCTGGTAATCTGAGGAACTCTTTTGAAGATCACTATAAAATAGCACATTGTTTTGAAGGCCTATACTGTCATTGTTTTGAACTCTTTGTTATTGTTAGTTTTTCTTGTTTTTCTAATAATTTGTTTTGTTTTATTTAGTTTTCCCCTCTAATGCACAGGGATAGATGTACATGTAGAGGCTCATATATGCATAGAACTTCTTCTAAACAGTTTATGGGAATCAATTGTGTTATGCGTGATGATATCAACAGCTACTTTGAAGAAAAAGAGACATTATGGTAGCCATTGCTGATTTCCTACCATCATGCTATTGGATCCAGTAATGCTTTATTCCTTGTTTAGAGTAGTTTAGTCTGTTTAGTATTATTTAATTTCAGTATATATGAAGGTATGGACAGCTATTTTGAAAAGAACAAGAGATATTACGGTATCCATTATTGATTTTCCTATTATTTGGTTAAAGGCCATTATTTCATTATTGTTTTGATCAGTTTTATACTACTTTATTTTGCTTGAATTCATTATGTATGAAACTATAGAAAACTATTTTGAAGAAAACAAGAGACATGATAGTAGCCTTTCTGATTTCCTCTTGTCTTGCTTTGAAACCCTGTGTCATTTACATTGTTTTCTTCTGATCTGCTTTGTTCTGTTTTATCATGCTTTTTATTTTGCCTTTAAAATAAAAAAAAAATCTTACTCTGACTGGAAAACAAGAAATGGACAGATTTCTTGAAACTTATGAATTATCAAAGCTAAATTAAGAGGTTATAAAAATTTTGAGCAACCCAATATCAGTTATTAAACATGAAAATGTAATTAAAAATTTACCAGCAAAGAAAAGTCCAGGTCCTAATAAATTCATGGTTAAATTTTATAAGAAATGTAGGGAATATTTAATGCCAAACTCCTCAAACTCTTTAAATAAGTTGAAAAAGAAGCAATTCTCCCTAACTCATTCCTGGAAACAAGTATTACTAGGATAACAAAACCACAGAAAGACACAACCATAAAGGAGGACTACAGGCCAACTTCCCCAATGAACATAGGTGCAATAATCTTCAATAAAATACAAAAAAAAAAGAGAACATAACAAATAATCAAGAAGGGTAAACACAATGACCAAGCAGGACTCACCTCAGAAATATAGTATAGAAATATAGGTATAGTTCAATATACACAAATCAATAGCATAATACACCACATCAACAAAGCCAAAGACAAAAATCACATGATCATGTCAATAGATGCAGAAAAAGCTTTTCAGAAGGTCCAATACTCATTCATGGTAAAAAAAAAAAAAAAGGAAAGAAACTTAACAGATATTGAAACTATGGTCTTTATCTTAATCTGATAAGAGCCATCTATGACAAACCAACAGTCAACATCATGCTAAATGGACAAAAACTGATTGCTTTCATTCTAAAATCAGCAATAAGACAAGGATGCCCACTATCACCACTCCTATTCAATATAGTTCTGGAAACATAAGCCAGAACAGTTAGACAAGAGAGAAATAAAAAGAATATGGTTAGGAAAGAAAGAAGTTAAAGTATCATTTTCAGATGACATGATATTTTACATAGAGGATCTCAGATACTCCATTAAAAGACTACTAGAGTACATAGCCAAACTGAGTAGAGCAGCTTGATACAAAGTCAATAATCAAAGCTGAATAGCATTCCTATACACAAACAACATACTCACTGAGATAAGTTAGGGGAATAATACTTTTCACAGTAGCAACCAAAAAATGAAATACTCTTGAATCAATCTATCAAAGGATGAAAAGGAGCAATATATTTAAAACAACAGTACTCTGAAAAAGAAGATTGAAAATAATGAAAGAAAAGGCAAAAATATGGACTGGGAATATTGCTCAGTGACATAAGTGCTCTCTTGCCAAATGCAAGGTGTTGAGTTCAGTTCCCAGTACCAAAACAAACAAACAAACAAACAAACAAAAAAGGAAATGCAAAAATATACTTTGTTCATTGGTAAAAAGAACCAACATTGTTAAAATGGCCACATTGCCAAAAATGTTATACAGATGGAATGCAATCAAATAGTATACCTCACATATCTAGAGAAAACTTTCCCACAAAGGCAAGGTTGGAGTTATGACAATCACAGATTTGAAATTATATTACAAAACTACTGTGATAGTATCAGTGTTATACTGTGAAAGAAAAAAAAAAAAAAACAGACCTGGAGATTAGTGGAACAGATTACCAGAAACAGACACAACAACAAACACACTTAACCAGCTTATGTTTGGCAAAGGGGCCAAATATGTTCATTGGAAGAAAGATAAATAGTGCTGGAAAAACTGGTTTTCACATGCCAAAGCCTAAAACTAGACACTTGTCTAAAACCATGCACTAAATTAGAGTCAAAATGGATCAAAGCTCCAAATATTAAATGAGAAACACTATATCTCCTGGAAATCATGGTAGAGAGTGATCTGGAAGATGCAGGGGTAGGCAGAGGTTTTATAAAGAATATGCAAACTATATGGAAGTACTTCAAAGAATCAACAACTTGGACTTCATCCTGTTAAAAAATGTTTTGCACAACAAAAGAAATCACCAACAGAGTGAAAAAACAACCCACAGATGAGAAAAATTTTTAGCCGAATGAACTTGTATACAGAATATATAAAGAATTAAATAAAACCACCCCTTCAAATGTAAAGACCCACTTCAAGTATGAACATCTGAGGTGAATACACACTTGTCAGATAAAAAAATAACAAATGGAAGATAAATTGAAAAATAATTCAGGTTCATTGATCATTCAAGAAATGCAAATGAGATCAACACTGAGATTCCATTTCACTCCATAAAGAATAACTATCATCAAGAATTCAACCAATAATAATTGCTGTGGGGAAAAAGAAACACTTTTGCACTGTTGGTGGGATTGTAATCCTCTACAATTACTGTATAAATCAGTGTGGAAATTCCTTAAAAAACTAGGATTGAAGGTCCCATTCTACCCAGCTTTTCCTTTACTGCATATTTTCCCAGAAAAATGTGAAAACATCATACCACAGCGACAGATGTACACCCATGTTTATAGCAGCAGAATTCATAATAGCTAAACCTTGGAAACAACTCAAATGCCCATCAACCATAGAATGGATTTTTTAAAATGTAGTATTTTAATACAATGGAGTATTATTTAGCTGTAAAGAAGGATCAATTTGAGACTTTTATATGTGAATGGATCCAACTTGAGAGCATACCATAAGTGAAATAAACAAGATTCACATAAGCAAATATTGCATTGCATCCATAGTGAAAAACATGAAAGAGTAAACATGATCCAAATTGTGCAAAAGATATTATGAAAGAGATAGGGAAAGAAATTGCTCAAAAGGAAAAAAAAAACAGCTGAGAAAGGAGAAAGGAGAAAAGAAAACAAGGAAAATTTTAGATATATACAAGACAAATAACTATACCACTATTCTCTGTTGTTTCATCAAATAAATGGTTTGTGCTTCCATTGTTTGTTTGATTATTTTTATGCCAGTATCTTGTAATCTAAACAACTACTTTGAAGATCACTGTACACAACATAACAACCATTGTAAATCTCCTATTATTCTGTTTTGAAATTTTGTATCACATTTTATGCTTTTTTCACTTAAAAATAAAAGAATGATTCAACTTATGTAAATCAATAAACATAATATGCCACAGAATGAAAGGAAAAAAAATCCACCTGATCATATGAAAAAATGTAGATGAAAAATTTATATCACTTCATGATATAAATTACAGATAACATGAATATACTACAAAAAAATCATAGTATGTAACAAAACAATAGCTAACATCATACTGAATGTAAAAAAAAGCAAAAAGCCTCTTTTTAAGGTCCAGAACCCACAATAATGCCTACTTTCAATTTTTTTCAAAAAAGTATTAAAAATAAGGAACAAGAACAATTAGCAAAAGAGAAACATAAGTTATACAAATAGTAAAGAAGAGGTCACAGTTTCACTTTGTGCTTTTAGCAAAATCTTACATAGCAAAAACCCCAAATTCAACAAAAAACTATTGGAACCAAAAAACGAATTCAGTGAAAACACAAACCAAAATAAAAAAATCAGTAGAATTGCTACCAGATGATAGCCAATTAATATGTCAAGTCAACCATTTTGTAAAAATATGAAACAAAAAATACAGTACTAATGAATAAAGGTAAACAAAGATGTGAAATATTTGTATAAGGAAAATTAAAAATCACTAATGAGAAAATTGAAAAGAATTCAAAACAATGTGAAAACATACCATCTCCATAGAAAGACTCAAAATCCATACTCCCTGAAGTGATCAACAGATTCAGTACAATCTATACCAGATTTAAATGGCATTCTTCATAGAGCTAGGAAATCAATGCTGAACTTTACGTAAAGGCACTAAAAAACTCATAATCAAATAATCTTTAGAAAAGAATAATTCTGGGTCTGTTCTAAATGGTAAAGAATCTGAGCCAGAAACCTGAGGGATTTGCAGTGGAAGTCAGGAGAAGTCCAAGAAGAAGAGGAGGATTGAAGTCCACCCATAGAAAGAAGCCACAGCTCCTTAGAAAAATAAACACAGAAACTCTCCTGAAGAAAAGCAGTCACAAGGAAGCCCTTCCAAGGAAGATGAGCTGAGATCCTTCCTTTCTGTTCCTTTATGTCTTCCAACAACCATGCTGACTGAAACCAGCTGTATATTCTTGCTCAATTAATCAACTTTTTGTAGTCAGATTTCCACACTCTAAACTTACATATTTTGAAAACCTTTACCATAAGTTTGAGATGATTGTTTCAAGTATACTTATTTAAGTTCTTAGCAGCAGGCATTTCTAAGGAAGAATCCATTAAAATACTGATTCTTAACTCTATGAAATGTTCCCAGAATCACCCGTGTAGTAATGCTGGCATAAGGCAATTTCTATACAGAGAATAAATGATATGTGTGACTTCTACATGTCTCCTACAGTATATAACTTCTGAAGTGACTAACAAACTATAAATTGATTTTGTAATAAACTAGTATCCATACTAATAGTAATTATTATGAATGTTCATATAAAACAGCTGCTTTACCAAATAAATATTCCTTTGTGGAGGATTAGGTTAAGCCAAATATTTTATTGAAAACATATTATATTCTTAGAATACACACCAGAGAATTGACTCAGATTTGTACTAATTTTTCCCATATGGAGAAGCACATAGCCTCTACATGGTGCTAGTTTTCTATCTCACTGTCTCAAAGGATAAGCTCTCTCCTGATGCCTAATTTCTTCCTAAAGCTAATTTGTGTTGTTCTTCCTAAAGATTCATTAGTGTGACATTTGAATCTGTGCATTAAGAATACTTTCCTCATGCATGTAATCCTAGGTAACTGGATTAGAAAACATAAATGTCATGACTTTTAGAGTAGAAATATTAGCTAATTCTTTGCTCAGAAAAGAACAGTGCATCTTAACTTCAGAACCTAAATACAGTTCTTTTGCTTTCCTTCCTCACAAAGGATTTTCTTAGTGTCATGACTGAAATGCTGTGGAAAAATATACAAGGTCTAGATTAAGTGTCTAAAGATACAAAATATAATGGAAACTAGAAACTCAAGAAAAACATTACAAAGAATGTCAGCTGATGAAATTTAGACAATTCTAGTCCAATACAAGACACATGGTTCTTAAAACAATTCAACACACTAAGGAGCTGCCAACGAAAACCATGAAAAATACCAAAAGTGTAAGTACTCTAAGGAAGATAGAAGAATTACTAGTTTATTTTTAGAGATAAAACGTTAAGATTTTTTTTGTATTTCCCTGCAGTTTTCTTAAGCTTCTTTCAACTTATTAATGCTGAAAATTGTAGTAAGCATAGTTTCAAACTACTCAGCAGTGTTTTGGAAAGACAGACATCAAAATCCAGGGTACATCTATTCATGTGTATGTGGTCACATACAGACAATAATTTGTAATTACTCATAGAATGTATCTTAAAAGCCATGCAAAAATACACCTTATAAATCTTTGTATATATCTATATATTTTATATATTTATGTTATATATATATATATATATTTCAGTAAATTTCAGTGTTTTCTAAATTAAGTGATATTTATGATTAAATTCAAGCAAAATTATTTCTTTCACCTATTTGTCCAAAAAAATTGTCCTTTTGATACTTAGGTTGGAAAATTACTATCTGTGGAAGGGCTCCTTGTTCCTGTTCACAATGCATAATACTACATATGATTGTCAAGTATTTCAAAATGAGGAAAGTAACAGAAAGCATCTCAATGTTTAGCTACTTCTGAGCTTAGTCTACTCCTTGGAATTTGGCCTCTGATGTAGTTGAGAGACAATGAGTGCTTAATAATCAAAGATAAATCAAAGATAAAATAAATTATAATAAACTGTTATCACATACTTTTACTTGTTTACAAACAAACCGCTGATTCATTGACTTCACAACATCAAACAAACCACCGATTCACTGATTTAACAACATCAAAAATAGAATAGCAGAGAAGAATGAGAGAATTCAAAAAACCTGAAAACTAGAAAATGAAGACTTTATCCTTGATTGGCTCTTGCTTAGACTAACAGTTTTACAGGAGAGAAGGAGGAGGTGTCTTTTTTTGAAGACAGTAAGTCATAGTCAATGTTAATAGCATCAGTTTTAATGTTTTCATGAAAAACCTTGAGATCCTCACAGGCTGTCATTGTACAGCAGTAGCCAGTATGCTTCATGGTCAGCTTCAATTTACTTATGCAAAATCTCCAGCATTTGCCTCAGTTTTTCACACACAGAACGGTCCCTTGAGAGGAAGCTAAGGTTTGTCATATATATCTAAGGGATATTATAATGCATATTTCTATAGAAAGGAATTATCCATTTTTCTAAATGTAGGAGGATATATCTAATTTAGATGAATTTCTAAACCGTAAACTGGGCAAAAGTCAATCATTCCTATAACAAACTAATTGTTATCTCATGAATAAAAGCAATTCCTATCAATGATGAAGACACAGCAAAAACACTACCAACTGTTTTTAGATAGCACATATGTTCATTGGCACAATTATAAATAATTAATGCTGGCTGAGGTCTAGCAGTAGTTACTACTCCATGAAAAGATACACAGTCTTTTCTTTTTGCTGAAGAATACATATAATGCTCAGAGATAAACTCTGCATACTATATTAGAAATGTCAGTGAATGACACCAATAAATATTTTAGTCAACCTAAAATATAATACAAGTATAGAAATGAGTTCAATCCATTTGACATAAGGAATGATATTGGTGCACTATGTAGATGATGATGTCAAAGTTCATGAATAAAGTTTTTTATCGGCCTATGTGAATTTTCACACATCAATAAGCATAGGAAATTATTGAGCATCATATTACAACCATTTTAGTTTTTAATTTCTTTACTAGCATTTGACCACATTCCACTATGTGCTGGTGAAATTGTGTTGCCTCTGACTGTTTCCCAGGAACATTTGTGAAAAATGTCTTTTCTAATTCTAACTGATAAAATTACAGGCATTAAATATGCTAATTAGATGAAAGTATTTCTGGAAGATGAAAAAATGAACTTAGAGGACTTCATGAAATTATGGTAGGAATGTTAATATAAGTAAAATGACTTTTATTGGATGGAGTCTACCTGAGGCCTGGCAAAATTTGCCACTAAACATAATAGTTCCATTTGAAATAGCTTATGTCATATTTTCCAAAACCAAGTGGGGAGAATTCTTCACATACAGTTAATTAGATGTTCTCTATTAATATGGAGGAGAGACTGATGAATTCAGAGTGTTACATTCCTTGGCATGAAGAAAGACAAGTCAATATTAAGAGTGGAAGGTTCTGCAATAAATGTACACTCCCAGTTGACTTAGGGGTGTCAGAGAAAATTAAGTTTAAATTTCAAAGATGACTATGGAGAATGAATGTTATAATAGACCATTACTTTTTACAACTTTATCTAACATGCATTTGTGACTACATTTCTAAGAAGTAGGGCACCATAATTTAAGAAAGTATGCATATCTTCACGCAAACATTTAGGAAAATTTTGGCAGTTTATATACAAAAAGTGAACATGTTTTGCATTCCATTTGCTGAGCTTGCACATATACATACATCAGTGATTCCATTAGAATAATCAAGGAAACAAACATATCCTTTTGCTCTAAAAGTTCCTTTGTATTTCTTTTTAGCCTTCTTTTTTTTGTTTTTATTCTGCCTTGATTTGTTTGAGAAAACACTTTGCATGATATTATTCTCCTAAAGTCAATTCAATGCAAAACACAGCATTAACTGCAAACACTGTTGTACAATCAGCCCCTAGATGCACTCATTTTATATCCTGAAATTTCAGTTATTTTTTCATTTTTAAGGTTTTGTTTTTGTTTTTTGTTTTTGAGGTAAAGTTTCACTATATGGTTCAGGCTGATCTGAGCTCACTTTGTAGCTTGGACTGGCCTAATTTCTTTCAGATTCTCATTTCTCTTCCTTGGGTATATATCCAGTAGTGGATTGTGAGATCATATATTAGTTCTATGATTAATATTGGCAAGAAACTTCTATAGTATTTTCTACAGTGTTTGCCCACCAGATAGCATTACTACCAACAGTGTGCATGGGTTTTGATTTCCTTCCATTCTCACCAATACACACACAAGACCCTTATTGGCATTCTTAATAAGTATGAGACAATGTCTTCCTGTTGTTTACACTTACCTGGTGATGTGTGATTATAAGTACTTTTAAATATAACTGTCAGATATGTTTATTCTTTTTGAATAACTGTCTAAGTTCTTTGCCTTTTTATAATTTGATCACTTGTTTTTGAGTCATCAAGTTGTTCATGTTCTGTGTCTATATCAAGCTATAGATATATACTGATATTTTTCCTTAAAAATTATTTTGATAATTTATTTATACAAAATGTCTTTATGAATTTTTCCTCTATAAAGTTCTGATAGTCTAGCAAAATTACTCAGTGAGGTATATTTTGGGTAGTACAAAGAACGGGGTAGTTAAATTACCACTTGAACTGTTTAGAGAGTTGAGTAGAATTATTATTATAAATATAATATGGCTACTACACTAATAAGCAGTTTATATTAAAATATTCTAAGAGCTTTTATATGAGATGAAAAGCTACCTTTTTGTCACAGTGAGAAACTAAATTAAAAATTTAAAAACTTTATCTGGTTTAAAATTCTTTAAATGTAACAAATTGTTTAATATTAGTTAAACAGTATCTCACAATGTCATTTATGTTGGCTTTAAACTCACTGTACAGCCTAGGATGGACTCCATCTCCTGGTGATCCTCCTTGATTAACATTACAAGTGCTAGAGTTATAGGAATGTACCACCATGCACAGCTAAGATGTTCGAGTCACCTAGAAGTTTAATTCATTGTAAAACTACTAGCTGTAATTTTTGTTCAAGATTTTGTCTAATCTTGAAACACTGAAATGTAAGACAATTTTAAATTAATGTAGAAGTATACACTAAGATACTCATTTAAAGTATTAAACATATACATTTATCTGTAAAATATAACAGGGAAAGATCAAATCCACTTTCTGACACTTCATTTCCTAGAGATTCCAAAGATCTATTCATCTTGAGAATGTTATGATATTCTTGAATATCATGAGTGTACCTAATTATACTGCTTAAATGGATCACTGACAATTTTAATAAAATTAGGGAATTCAAATCTCAATAAATCTTGATGTACACAGGAGGTGGTTTTATCCTTGAAAAAAGAAAGGAAAACATAAAGTGAAAAACTGCATCTAATAAAAAAATGGTATATGGAAGACAAATTCTTATAAAGGAAAAAAATAATCCTAAATGCCTGAATAAAAAAAGAAAAAAAAGGTCAGAAAGAGATTATCAGAATCAACAAACAGCATACAGCAGCAGATAAGGAATGTATGTATTTACTCAAAGTAAGGAGTACATCATATAATAAAAATCAAAGCATCCACCTCTGGAAAAGGATTGGTTGAGTTTAAAATTATGAATATTTAGGTGTTTTGTTTAACACAGTCATTGCAAACATATGAAGGAATATGAGAATGAGAAGTTTGAACCAACAACTGAATAGAATACTCATTATGTACATAACAATCTAAGCATTATAAATAGCAAATCTGTTTTGCTTCTTGTCTACATTTTCTAAACAAACTATGTAAGCCATATATAAGGAGCTTTAAATGTCAATAGATTTTAGTTTTCAGCATGAATACTTAAAACCACTAATGTTCACAGCTGAATGTCCTTTTAGGAGGCAGGGTCATTTCAAGGTTTGTGTCCCCAGAGTTATCCCTTTGGATAATATATCACTTGCTATTGCATTTTCCAGCCCTCTCAACCTCTGCCACATCAAGATTGGCAGTATTCCTCTACCAAGCTTTTCTGTTGTACTTTAACTGTCTGAGAACACCTGACTATATCTACAACCTCTGAAACCATAAACCAATTAGATCTGTCCTTTTAAAAAACTGTAAGTGTATTTTTCCTAATGTAATATCCACTTCAGAGGAGTTTATAATGCACAATATACATAACCACAATTTAAAACATAATACTGTGACATGACTGTAAGTAATAAATATTTGAAAGAAGATAGGAAGATATTTTTACATTTTCTGGTTAGATAAATATAGGTATCCTTAAAGTACTAAAAGTTAAGGTAGTTCTGACAGATATTAGGCATTAGTCAGTCAAAATGTTTCCTGATACAAAGTGTAAACAATTAATAAGTATTCAATGTTGATAGACTTTGAGGCAATTTCTGAAGAAATTTGAGGAAATATGTGATGAAATGGAAAAATCAAGGCATGTACTTTCCATAAAGTGATGCATAGATTATATAAGAGGTTGAAATATCAAGAAATAAAACCAGAAAGAGGTGTTGATAGTAGGGGGAAATGATTTCACTTAGAACATATGAATATTCATGTCTCAGTGAAGTATTGAACTTAAATGCATGGATTATTGGCAGATTTTGGCATCTGCTAAAGAGTCTGGAATCAGTCTTCTGAAGATACCAAGGGATGACTTTTATGCTTAGCAATGCTTTCTATAGGGAATAAATATGGTCTTGCAACACATCTTATAAATGATAAATCAATGTTTCTAGGCCTGATCTACAATGGGGAATAAGGAATAAGAATAATAAAAACAAACAAAAATAAATCTGAAGTTATGATGTTGAGGAGCATACATATTTCACATATGAATAGAGGTTAGAGAAGGCAAATAGTCAAGTCGAGATATAAATCCAGAAGTGAAATTGTAATGGTTAAAGGCAACCCATTTCAAAAACAATTGACATGCAAGATAAAACTAAAATGTGTCACTGATTTCAATGCAAATGAAATCCTCTTCTCAGAATCCTCTTAATTCTCAGGTAAAGGGAGATGAGAGAAACTGCAACACAGATAGGTAAGCCTAACTAGCTGAAATTACACTGAGGTGGACAAACATATGTCCTGAATGAATTCAAAACATTTTAAAAAATGGTATGTATGCATATTGAAATATTATGCAGTCATAAAAATAAAACACCATTTTCAGGAAAGCAGTTGAAGCTGAAGTTTACTGTATCAATTGAAATAAAAATAGACTCAAAGTTAAATATCACTTTTCATCTTGTATGAAATCTAAAACATTTAAAAATATGAGTTAAAATGAAAGAAAAGATTGATAAAGATAATAAGAACTGAATAAAATAAAGGGCATAAGAGAGCATAAGGGTATAATTAAGTGGCAAAAATGATGAAAGTATGTTACATGGATGTACAAATATGCTGAAACAAAAGCCACACTGATTTTAAAAGTTCATTAAAAATACTTAGAAAACTATATTTAATATTTCTAAATATAATTTAGTATCTGGGGCTTTTAAATGGCAGCAAAAAGAGTGAATATAAAATAAAACTATAGGAAATTATTTCTAAAGTGTCCTCAGCATTAAATTTTATTACACTCTACAAAATGAAGTTGTACATCAAACCACCCCAAAGAGCTATGTTCCCCAGTATTAGGACACAGTATTTGTCACTGTTCTGTGTTTATTTTATAGGAGAAATGCATCATACCACAAGATGAATCCTCAGATACAAGTACTGGAGGCAACTTATGTTTTTAAATCCCTATATATATCCTATATGTAGAGTTGGTTTCCAACAAAGAACTTTTAATGACCCGTGAAGTGATATCAGCTTTATAACCCATTTTAAATCCAATCTATATGATGAATTACAATCAAGTACATTTGTAAATTTTGAGGCACAAAAAAATGATTAAATAAAAATTTGGATTCTTTTAAAATAGCATGATATCCTCAGGAATTCTGCACTGCTCATGTAGTGAAATTCAGTAAAGGTATTGGAGTAGTGTTAATATTGATTGTGACATAAAAGAAAAAAACTAAATATAGGCTGATTTACATAAGTTTTTGCACAGCTTTTTGCTATGGAATTTTAATACATATCATTTTGAAAAATACTGATTTTTACATGAAGTTAAACATCAAGAGTCAAAGATGAGAAATCACACAGAAATAATAACTTTCATCTTGTTGGGGCTGACAGATTATCCACATCTACAAATTCTGGCTTTTGTCTTTCTCTTTCTCACTTACATTTTGAGCATAACTGGGAATCTGACTATAATTACCCTCACACTGCTGGACCTCCACCTTAAAACACCCATGAACTTTTTTCTGAGAAATTTTTCTTTCTTAGAAATTTCATTTACCTCTGTCTGTATTCCTCGATTCCTATACAGTTTATTAACTGGGGACAATACTATCACATACAATGCTTGTATGTGTCAAATGTTCTTTTTTATCCTCTTTGGAGCAGTAGAATTTTTTCTCCTGGCAGCCATGTCCTACGATCATTATGTGGCCATCTGTAAACCTCTTCACTACATGACCATCATGAACAGCAGAGTGTGTGCATTATTAGTCTTCTCTTGTTGGGGATGGGTCTTGGTGATCATAATCCCACCCATTTGCTTGGGCCTCAGGCTTGAATTCTGTGATTCCAATGCCATTGATCATTTTAGCTGTGATGCAAGTCCCTTACTAAAAATCTCATGTTCAGATACATGGTGATAGAGCAGATGGTTATACCTGGGGCAGTACTTATACTGCTTATGACCCTAATCTGTGTGACTCTGTCCTACACACAGATCATTAGGACAGTTCTGAGATTTCCTTCTTCACAGCAAAGGAAAAAGGCCTTTTCCACTTGCTCCTCCCACATGATTGTGGTTTCTATCGCCTATGGAAGCTGCATCTTCATCTATCTCAAGCCATCAGCAAAGGACGAAGTGACCATAAACAAAGGAGTTTCAATTCTTTCAACTTCTATTGCACCCTTGTTGAGTCCCTTCATTTACACCTTGAGGAACAAGCAAGTGAAGCAAGCATTCAAGGACATTATGAAAAGGTTTAATTTCTCTCCCAAAAGTCTCAATGAATAAAATGAAAATGAAAGAAAACTTACAATACATTTTACCAGTTTCTAACTTATTTCATTTTTTCCACTCTATAATGCTCTCAGATTAAACTTCACAACTCTTTATTCTTTCAAGTCAAACATATATATAGTTCAAGCCCAACACGATATATGAATTTTATTTTATTTTTTTAAGGAAATAAAACCAGAAGGTTTACTCAGGTTTTCCCCAGTTTCAAAATCAGGCAGTATCTCAAAGAAAATGAGCTGAGCCGAGGTCATTGGTTTTACAGACAGAAGATTGAGGGAAGAAACAGAGAACAAAACTTAGGCAGGCACTGGCTTGAACCATTTAGTACAGGGGGGAAAACATCTTAAAAACTAAACAGGATAGTCTGGCATGGTGGGCACCCCTGTAACTCCAGTCCTCTGGAAGGATGAGGCAGGAGGGTTGAAAAGTTCAGCCTCCCATGGGCAATTTATTTGTATTATTTTAATTTTTTTATTTAAAGAGAAAAAAATGTAAGGGGTATAGATAATACAGAATTTCAAAAAAAAGATAAATTGTAAGAAATCACGAGTTAGTAAATTACATATTGTCCTCTTAGAAATAGTTGTTCAAGTTACAAAATTAAACCATACAAAGTAGATGTTCAGACAGTGAGACTGCAAACAGCTATATGTGCATGAGTCTCTACATGTATTTCTATCCTTTCTGTATTAGAAGGAAAAACAAAACCTAGTAAGACAAAATGAAACAAATTCCTATAAAACATGAAACCAAAAAGTTGTATAAAACCACAGCACAAGGTGATCTACAATGATTACTGTGTCGTTTCTTATTATCTTCAATAGAATTGTCTATATCATCAGTCATAATTGAGTATAGCAATATAATTGACTATAGTAGTACATAACAATATTGGTAAAAATAAAACATTGGTAAATAAAACAGGGAAGAGGGCTGGGGCCTCCAGTTTATACTGGGAGGCAGTATAAAACTTCAGAGGCAGGTTATAATCAAACAAGAGTGGATATTCTAGTGAATCTTGTTATCTTCAGTGCAGTTGTCTATACTCTCAGACTTGATACTATCAATCATAACAGGTTTGAATAATATCCATCAATACAAGACAGCAATCTAACAAAGCAGATTCAATTACAATCAGTCATGGTAAAACAGTTCAGGTTATACAGAGCTTTAGATTAAGTTAATGGGAAATTAAAGATGATTACTGTACTATATCCTGTTATTTTCAGGATAACTGTCTGTGCCCTCAAATCTAGTACAGGTAGAATGACTGGAACAGAATATAATACATCTAAGCAGAGTGGCAGGAGTAATGTGGGTTTTAAATCCAGGTACACTATTAACAAATAGTGTATCAAGGCCATCAATGTTAGAGATTCTGGCCATCCTTATCTGTCTCATTTCTGCTATGCTATTTTTCTGCCTGTTTGTCTACTTTTCTCCTTCATTCTACTGCCTGCCCTGCTCATTGAGGCCTTCCTACCACTGTTCCTAAAATCCTGGTATTTTTTTTCTCTCTCTCTAGAATGTTCTTCAGTATTCTCTGTAGGGTTGGATTGGTGATCACAAATTCCCCCAGTTCCTCTTTGACATGGAAGCATCTTCTTTCTCCAATTATTTCTAGTGACAGTTTTTTGCAGGGTACATTGGTACATCAATCTGGGCTGGAGGTTATTTTCTTTCAGGGCTTGGAATACTTTGCTCCAAGCTCTTCTTGATCTGATTGTCTGTGTCAAGAAGTCTGCCATGATCTAGATGGGTTTTCCTTTATAGGTAATCTGTTTCTTTTCTCTGACAGCTTTTAATCTTCTATTTTTATATTGAATTTCTGGTATCATGATTATTATATGTCTGGATGTAGCTCTGTTTTGGTTTTAGGTGGCTGGAGTTCTGTATGCCTTACATAATCGAATGTCAATTTCTTTTCCCATTCTTGGGAATTTTTCCTTAATTATTTCCACGAATATCCTTTGTAATTTGCCTGTTTTTATTCCTGCTTCTTTGCTCACATTTCTTATTCTTAAATTATAGATTTTCTTGTTGTTTTCGAGTCTTTGTAATGTTACTGCCTTTTTCCTTGTTATTTGTAAGAGATCTTTCTTTCATGATCACACATTGCAAACTTGTCTTCAAGTTTTTATAGTCTATCCTTAGTTTCTTTTAAGAAGTCTTGACAGCTTTCAATGGAGTTTTGAATTTCGTGGTAGTCTCTTTGAATCTGCTTCATGTATTCTATATTTTCTTTATATTCTTTATTTAAGGTTTCTCTCCTTTTTTTGTGTTCTTCCCTTCTTCCATCTATCTTTCTGCAAGATGCTTAGCATTTCTTTTAATACTCTACTCATATCTTGCTTTACCTGATTTAATATTTCAGTTTTGAGCTTGTCTACAAGGTCCCAAAGATATCTCTTAATGTCTATTGCAGCCATGTCTGATGTTACATGTTTGCTGCCCTCAGTCTCCCTTGTTTTTCCCTCTCCTGGGTCAGTGTTCTCAGGGTTCTTTTCTGGAGGCCTCCTCTTGCCTCTCTCTCCTGTCATGGCCCCAGCTTCTGCCACACAGGTTTACATTGGAGGTCCAGCCCCCTTCCCTGTTGGCCACAGTTCCTGTAAAGCACACTGGCAAGGGACCTCCACCCTCTCCTGCCTGCTCTTGTCACTGAGGTGTAAGCAGGAACTGCTTATGCCAGCCCCTCCCCATCAGGCAAGCCAAACTTCAGGGGCCTTCACCATGTTAGTGTATGCTAGGCACAGGGTATTGAATTGGGACAGCTCACTGGGTCCCGGCCAGGGGCACAACCCAGTGCAAGCAAATACGATTAATCTGCTCTGAGGAGTGCACAACCAACTGAAGTCACTGTTGCTCCCAGTTCAGGCTCCTCCTGCCTGATTCCAACATGTCACCCATTTGTTTGAGCCCTTCCCATGTTGGGGGTCTCATTCCCAGCATTGACCATGGATTAATGAAGGTCCCTTTACCAGCTCCATTCTCTGTTGGGCTCACCAATTTCGACTTCAGTGCAGCTGTAGCTCCTGTGAGTGGCAGTGAGAATGATTTTGGGTGGCTCTGCCAGCCAGCACATACTTCCCAATTCAGACCAGTGCAAACTTGGTGGGTCGCGGTGAAAAAACTTGGTGGCTGGTCATGGCTCCAGCAGGCAGAGGCTCCAGTGGGTCATGGCTTCAGTGGGTTGCTGCTCCAGTGGGCAGGGGCTCTGGCAGGTGGCGGCTGTGCCAGTCAAGAGTTTGGGCCACTCTGGTGGGTCACGGCTTTGGCAGGTGACAGCTCCAATGAGCAGCACTTCAAGACTCTCATGCATCCAGCTCCAGCGGGTGGCACCAGCGGTGGTGGGGGCTGCCTGAGTTGCAAGCTCAGGCTGCTCCAGCCAGTGACAGCTTCAGCGGGTCACAGCTCCAGCAGATGGCAGCTCCTGTGGTTCGCAGCCCCAGCAGGTCACAGCTCTTTGAGTCGTTAGTTTGGGCTGCTCTGGCCAGTAGTGGCAGTGGCGCGAATTCAGGCGGCTGGCGAGTGCTATGGCCACAAATCTCAGCTTCTGCAATTGTAGCCTTGGGACTGCATGTTTGACCAGCTCTTTTGTCTTCAGTTTTTTCCTGAGTTGAGAGGATCCATTTCCCTCTGTGCAGATCTCTCCATGACGTTTTATTAAGGCTTGAGTTGTATCTCTCAGAGAGGCTGAGTATCTTGCTGGTTATCAACCTGCCGTCTTGAACCCCCTCACTCCTTCTTTCTAGCTTTTAACATGACGGCACCCTTATTTCTGGCTTTTAAGTTTGAATATGACTCCTTTTTTCCCTTTTCAAATGACAAATTCTAAAACGATATCCAAAGAGGCGGGAACATCATAAAACAATAGTTGATTATATATTAAGTCATTTTATAAATGGCTAATCACTTTGTGAAAACTCACAGATCCTTATAACTTGTTCCTAATCACAATCTACACGAAGAGTATCTGTAAGTTCAAACAGGTAAGCAATACAATTATTGGGAGAAAATATAAGCAAACATATATGAACTCAAGTTGAGTAGAAATGCCTCAATATTACTAAAATTATAATAGAAGATTATATTTATGGTATATTAAGCAATTTTGTGAATATTGATACCATGAAAACTAATATTAAATAGCATATTGTGATATAGAATTTCACACCTAGAAGAATAAGAACCAGAGATATTAGGAAATACAAATTCCTTAGAAAACAAAAGTTCCACATTATTTTTACCTCAACACAGTCAAATTACAGTTTTTTTAGATAATAATTACCAATAAATATTTGAGAAAATTTTGTTTCTAATTCTCATTTAAACTTTAAAAAATGAATAGAATGAATAAAAATTAAATGCTATTTGGATCATCATTCTTGTGAATGATTTACTATGTTGATAAAATTTCTTGACCTTGGTGCTGTTAATGAATCTGCCATGGTTCAAAATGACTAGTTTCTTTGATACATAAGTCACTGATTTACTTTCACTAGCAGTTTTGAAGAAAGAAAGAAAGAAAAAAATTAGTTTATATCTTTACTGTTTTTTTTTATAACAGTCATTCTAACTGGTTCAGCTATATTACTAGCATTTTGATTTACATTTTCTTGATGAGAGGGCTTTGGGAATTTCCTCTGATTAATCCTTATTCTTGCTAATATGTGCACTTTCTTTCTGTTGATGGTTTGTTTTGTTAGTTTGATTAGAAAGCTTGACTACCAGTTGTTATGGTTTGTGTCCAAATGTCCTTTCATACCCTCTTGCAGCCTTGGGTGGTGCTTTTCAGATTTGGCTAAGTATAGAGTTTGTGATTGATTCATTGTTTAGAGTAGGGATTATGGGTGTGAGAGCTATGCCCACTGATGTGTAGATAGGCTCCATACAATATAGGGGATAGAGAGTCTCCTTTCTCATTGTTCACTTTTGGTCTTGACACTTTTGCTACCTTCCTTTGCCATGAAATGATGTCCCTGTGCCATGCCACTGTGACTTGGAGTCAGTTGATTATAGACTGAAACCTTTACAAAACATGAGCTAAATAAACAGTTCTTTCCATTTTGGGCATCAGGCCATTGTCTCAGCAGTGAGAAAAATGTGACAGACAAATTGGTACCAGGAGAATGGTGTCATTGCTGTGATGTTGCCTGGTCATGTGACTTAAGAGCCTTGAGAATTAATTTGGAAACATTTTGAGGCAGCCCCTTTATGCTGCAAATTACAATTCAGACTCTGGTCAGAGCCAGGAAAATCAGATGATAATACTGCTGGTTAAGATGAAGCTCATGAGGTTTCTATTGAAGACTGCATGGGCTGCTGGAAGCCAGGTAATATATTATGCTTTGGCAGAAAGTTGGTCTGCATTTTGATTGTGTTTACAGATATTAAACGGGTGGCAGAGAAAGTTCAATGCAGTCTACTGTTGGGCTGGAGGCATGCTTACTGTTGAGAGATTTTGGACAGATCTGTGTTTGAAATTAAGAATGATGAGCCAACAAGGTAATCTGAAGTATTTGGTCAGAGGGAAGTCTCCATGGAGCATCAGATTGTAAGAGTGAAACAGAGGATAACTTGGTTGTTGAGAAGAACAAGATAATGGAAAAATAAGTGGAAGCCTTTCACCTGAAGGGAAGAGCATATTTGAATACCAGATCTCTGTTTTTCAGTCTTATCATACACTGTTGTTAAAACTTAATGGGATACAAGGATTGTGATTGCAATCAGTTTTAGTTTTTGTATTTTTATTTCTGGTATATTCTTTGAGTATAACATGTAACCTGATTATTATCATTCTGATGGATTCTCATCTTAAAACACCTGTATGTCTTTTCTGAAAAATGTTTTAAAAATTTCACAACAATCTGTATTTTCAGATTCCTGCACAGTACATTAGCTAGGGATAATATTATAAATTATAATGCTTGTACCAGTCATATATTTTTATTGGGCTCTTTGAGGCCACAGACTTTTTTCCTGGCTGCCATGTCTTATGACCATCATGTGGCCATCTGAAAACCTCTTCATCCTCCAGGTGGATTCTGCAACTCCAATGGCATTGATCATTTTGGCTAAGATGTGCCTCCTCTTTTTAAAACTAGTTACATGGTTTCTAAAGCAGATTGTTATTGTGTGGGAAGTGTTGATTTTCATCATCCTGTAATAGTGTGATTCTTACATTTATATCATCAGGTCAATTCTCAGAATCCCTTCTGCTCAGCAAAGAAAAATATCTATATTTTCTCTTTGGTTGTTGCTTCCATCATCCATAGTAACTGCTCTTTCATCTACATAAAGTCTTTGGGCAAAGACCAGGTGGACATCTATACAGGGGTGCATGTGTTCACTACATCTTTTTCCTTTTTGAAATCCATTTATTTCTGCATTCACAAATGAGCAAGAAACATTATCTTTCAAAAACAATTAAAAGTTGCTGAATGGATGGTGGAGACCCCAGGAAATTAGAGAAGTTAGGAAAGTGGCATGTCTGAGGAAAGGCACAGGAAGCAAGCAGAGCCTAGCCAAGAGACAGCCCACGAGGGCTTCTACCAGCAATGCAGAAGTATGATCTACCCAGCCCTTGGAGCTCACACCTTCCAACAATTTTCCCCAGGTGCTGCAAACTTAAATACAGGACTTAATGTTTGCCCTGATGGATTTAGGTTTACTTTAGTATCATTTGTGCCTATTCTTCTATTTCTCTGTCTTGTAATGGAAATATAATCATGCATTATTTTGTGTCAGCATTGTTTAATACTCTTTTATATTTTTGTCACCCACAAAAAATGACTAAGACATATCTATACATATACATGGCTTCTTTGAAGAAATTTGTGTTGAATGCCTTAGACCATTTTAAAATTTAAATGTTTGGAATTTTTGTTGAGATGCAGAGGGTTCTTTCATATATTTCATTTTCAAATTTGTTTCTTGTGTTCCAAAGTCTACCTTTCAACTGTCACAGTTGTTTTAATTGCTGTGTAAAATATGTTTTATTTAATATGGTCCAATTTAAGTACTTTTATTGCTGGTACTGTTAGGATCATAGCCAAGATAACATTTCCAGTATCAACATCATACAGTTTTTCCACTATTTTTCTCTAGAAGTTTTATTATTTTCAGGTGTTATGTTTAAATCCATATCCATTTTTAGTTTATGTTTATGCATGGTATATTTTAAGAGTGTAATTTCATTGCATTGGATGTGAATATACAGTTTTCCTAATTCCTTTTTTGAAAAGACTATCCTTCATGATTAGTACTCTTCAATTATAAGTCCACTTTTTATATGCCTATTTATGAATTTCTATTATATTCACAAGTGTAGAAGAGCATTTTTATGCAAGTAATATATGTTTCCAATTTTTTGACCTTTGTAAAATGACTTGAAAACAGGAATTGTAATATCTCCAACTTTGTTAATCTATTTCCAGTGTATTTTTACTGTCTACAGTCTTTCTGGTTTCATAAGAATTTGAAGTTTCTTATTTGATTCCTTTAAAAATACCACTGGGATATATGACAGAGGCTACTTTGTATCTATTGATCCCTTTGGATGATACGGATATTTTGCAGTCCAAGAAAATATGTATATTCTTGATCTTGTTTTCATGAATTAGTGACCAACAACTAAATATAATACATCAGATTCAAATATGCTAGCAGAACTCCACATTAAAAGAATCTCAGTCACTTCACTAGAAAATCTATTTTCTAAATCTTATTAAATTTTAATTTTTCACAAAAAAACTCAAACCTAAAATCTGGTGTTAGTAATATTAAAAAAAAAGTATTAAAACTCATATCCAAAAAATACTCAACAAGCAGTCCAAGGTGAAAAGAAAAAGAATATATATATATATATATATATATACCCTTGGCAGCACAGTGAACAGCCATGTGAAAACTTGGAAAAGTCACAGCTAATGAGTTGTGGCTCATGGCATCTACTTTTAATACACTCTTCTTTTCTTAGCACATGCATGTCCCCTGTGCATGCTGTTATTGTATGCTCCACTGCTGGGGTCATGTTGGGTCAACTTGGCCTGCATGTCCATGGGAAGGGGTCTGTTCACCCAGTGTGGCACAGGTGTTATGCTTTCAACACCATTGACATAGGGTGTCTTTCTCAGAGCTTCTTGATTATTAATTCAACCTCTTTGCTAATTTTAAATCTATTAATATTTTCTATTTTTTCTTGATTCAGCATGCTAAATTGTATTATTCTGAGGCTGTATCAATTTTGTACAGTTTATTAAATTTGTAGCACATAACTGTTAAGATAGTCTTTTGAGACCCTTTATAGTTCTGTGTCGTAAATTGTTTTTTTTCCTCACTTGTGATTTAATCTGTATCTTATCTGTTTGGTTTTTATATTGTCTAGATCAACATTGGTCAACTTGGTGAAATCACTGTTGAAATAAGGGTGATGGTTCCTTAAAAAAAGAGTAGAGGTCCCAATTGACTCAGTTCTTCCTTTTCTGGGTATATTCCAAGAAGAATTAAAAGCTTTGTACCACAGTGTTATGTGTACACCCATATTTGTAGAAGCACAGTTTGTAAGAGCTAAATAATGGAAAGATCCCAAGTGCCCATCAACTGACAAATGGATAAAAAAAAGATTTTTTATAGACTAGAGTACTATGCAGCCATAAAGAAGGATAAACTTGAGAAATGTACAGCTAAATGAATGGACCTTGAGACCATACTCTTGAGTGAAATATACCAGACACATATTTGTAAATATTGCATTGTCTTTCTGGTGTAACAATTGAAAATGTAAATAAGAACCAGAATATATTAGATATTTTAGGAAATAGGAAGAAATTGTTCATAATGAAAGGAAAACTCAGGAGAAGAGAGAGGAAAAGTAATGAAGGGAAAAGAAGAAATTAAAAAAGAAGGATAAAATGGAAACAAAGCTTTGTAAATAAGGAGGGGAAGAGGGGCTGAAGGGAAGGGAGGGGAATGGGGAAAGAAAGAGGAACCAAGATATGTCATGTACAGGTTCAAATTCCCTGTGATGAATGTGATCGTTATGTATATATAAATTGCACTAATAAAAT
>PVLA01013181.1:0-38610 GCA_004027455.1 Hydrochoerus hydrochaeris
TGTACACCTCTATTTTAGGGGTATACTCACCACACTGATACAGTTAATCCACTGTAGTCCAGGGTTCGCCCCCTGGGAGCAAAATTCCAAATTTTCTCACACTACCTGGAGCCTGCTGAGATCTTCTGATGTTCCAGGTGGGAGGGTGGGCCCAGCTGAAGCGGTCCAGGGCAGTTTTCAGTCTTGGGTGGGCCTCCTCAATGTTCCTGGTGGCAGGGCAGGCCCATAGGGGAGGTTCCAGGCAGCCTATGCCTGATGCAGGCTTCCGCTGAGTTCCTGGTGTTAGGGCGGGCCCACGGTGGAGGTTCCAGGCAGCTTACCTCTGATGCAGGCTTCCTATATGTTCCTGGTGGCAGGGTGGGCCCTTGGTGGTGGTTCCGAGCAGCTTACCCCTGATGCAGGCTTCCGCTAAGTTCCTGCTGGCAGGGCAGGCCCATGGTGGTGGTTCCAGGCAGCTTACCCCTGATGCAGGTTTCCTATATGTTCCTGATGGCAGGGCGGGCCCTCGGTGGTGGTTCCAGGCAGCTTACCCCTGATGCAGGCTTCCACTTGCTTTATTGTTGACATGTTATCTTTGCTTTTGTATCTTTACCTTTCTATTCTGCCTTATTGTCTGTCTTACCTAGTGTTTTTTTGCTATGTGTATATAGAATGTCTTTGAATATTCTTTGTAGGGTTGGTTTGGTGATCATGAAGTTCTTCAGCTGTTCTTTGTCATGGAAGTTTCTTATTTCTCCATCCATTTTGAAGGACAGTTTTGCAGAGTATATCAGTCTGGGTTGGAAGTCATTTTCCTTTAGGATCTGGAATATTTCACTCCATGCTCTTCTTGACTTCATTGTTTGTATTGAGAAGCCTGCTGTGAATCTGATAGGTTTTCCTTTATAGGTGATCTGTCTTTTCTGTCTAATAGCTTTTAATATTCTGCTCTTATGTTGGGATTCTGGGATGGTGATTATTATATGTCTGGGTGTAGTTTCATTTTGGTTATGGCTATTTGGAGTTCTATATGCTTCACTAATCTGTATATCAGTTCCCATTCTCATGTTTGGGAAATTTTTATCTATTACTCTGTAAATAGTGTCTTGATATCATTTGTGTTGTCCCCTTCTTTTTCATTTATCCCTATTAGTCTTATGTTGTTTTTCTTTGCATCATCTTGCAGCTGTTCAAATGTTATTTCCTGATTCCTTGTTATTTTTAGAAGATCTTTCCTTTCTTGTCCACTAGCTGCAATTTTATCTTCGAGGTTTGAAATTCTATCTTTTTTTGAGGTGGTTTTGGCAACTTTCAATAGAATTTTTGATTTCCTATATATCTCTTTGAATATGCTTCATGCATTCTGTTTGTTTCTTATACTGTTCATTAGGGATTCTTTTTTCTTTGTTTCTCTAATTTTTTAGCTGTGTCTTCTTTAGATGCGCTCAGTATTTCTTTCACTACTTTTATCATTTCTTCTTTTACCTGGGAGATTATTTCTGATTTGAGTTCCTTCATAGCTTCTCATACTTGCTTCTTTATTTCAGTTGATATCATTTCAGGCATTTCAGGTATATGATTAGTATTTTCTTCTATGTACATGGCTCCTAGGCTTTCTTGGGATGGGCCGGAGGTTTGAGATGGCATTTTGGTCTTTCATTTTGTCATTTTCCTCTATTTCTGTGTTTTGAGCAACGTTCCAAAGCTTTCCCTAGGTGTTTTGGAAATCACTTCCTGTGCCCTCGGCTCCTGGGACTCACATGGCCTTGGCTCCCCTCGCAGCACAGGCCTGGCTCCCCTGGTTGAATGAAGGTTGCTGGGCGTGGTCCAAGCCCGAGAATCCTCTGGAGCCTAGTCCAGTGTCCTAGGGGGCTGAGTGGGTACCCAACCACCAGAAACGTTGGTCCCAAACTCTCCCAGGGCCAGGGCCAGTAAGCTGGAATTCACCTCGTAGTGTGGGCCTGGTTCCCCTCCTACATTGCTTTCTTATGTTCTTTTGTTCTGCTTTGTTGTGTTTAATTTTACCCTCTTTAAAATAAAAAAAAATAAAACAATAAGGCAGAGGATAAAGAATAGAAGACTTGCACAAAAGTACAAGCCAACAAGACACCTACAGAACAATACAGTTTGCAATATCAGGACATAAATTCTTCCCAGAACTCATGAAATGTTTTCAAGACCAGGTCACATGCTAGACTATAAATGAAGCCTCAATAATCTCAAAAGTATTGAAACCATATGAAGTATGTTCTTTGATCACATCAACCTAGTAGCAATCAGGAAGATTCTCCAGAGACTCCGCAGAGCTCTGAAATAAGATGCATGTGCCATTGTAAACTCTGATTTGCCCAAGGAAGTTGAAGCAAAAGGAGGTTTATAAGGTGAGATCAGGAGGATTACAAAACACATCATTGGCCACCCAGGATAATGCCAAGGCTGGTGCCCACCTAAAACTGCCCCATCAGTTGCTGGGCAGATGTCTTTGCAGAAGTATTTTCTGGGTAAGGTGTGGCGTTATGCAAGGCCATACTTCTGGCAGTTTTTTCTGAAAGGTTCTTGTCACTCATGCATTAGATCACCTCCTTCATAACACTTTATTTATTTACTTGGTTAGGGCTTGACAAAAGTAACTGCATTTTGATTCTGACAACTTTCAAAAATCACACTAGAACAAAATTAGAAATGAAAGCAGAAAGAAATTTGGGGAATTCGCAAATATGTAGGAGATAAATAACCTACACACTAAAAATTCATGAGTCAAGAAGAAACCACAAGAAAACATCTTCCAGAAAGAGTGTAGGGCACTACCGGCTACCCATTCTAGGTCTTCAGAACGTTGCTGGAAGAGTGGCCCAGCCTGTTCATGGGAGCCACAAGCTGTGCCTGTGAGGTGGTGGTATGAGGAAGTGTGGGGAGAGGGCATGTTGCCTCTCCTTCTGCCCACCATCACTAATTTACACCTACAGGTAATCACTGGTTAAAGAAGGAAGCAAAAGACACAGCGGTAGGGAAGTGCTAGCCAGTACTTAAAAATTACGATCCTAATTGCAATAGAATGAGCTGGTTTTTAGAAGAACTGGTGTTAATTCATAAATATATATTAGTATCAATTCATTTTAAATGTTTGGTAAGATTCACCAGCAAAGCCCTCTGATCTTGGGCTTTGGTAAGTTTAAAAATTACCATTTCAATCTCTTTACTTATAAACATTCAGATTTTTTTATTTTTCTTGATTCGGTTTTGGTAGTTTGTGCATTTCCAACAATCTGTTATGTATGTGTTGGCAGGCAGTCGATCTCAGTATTTCATTACCGTCCCTCTCATCTCAGTAGATCATCAGTAAGGCTCTTCATTCATGATCACTGTAATATCCTCTCTTTGTCAGTCTATTAAAGGATTGGTTTTTTCTATTTCACTGATTTCTTCCCTAATTCTCTGGCCTATGTTATGGCTTGTGGCTAGATGTGTCCCTAAAGCTTTATGCAGTCATAGATGGGGCTTTTCAGAGGTGGCTGGATCCAAGGTGTTACACTAAGATTAAGGGTGTGATGCTGGGACTAAGTGTGTGTCACTGCCTTCTCTCATCAAGGATCACTTTAACAGATTACAAGATCTGTAGCAGGAACCCACAGTAAAGGAAAAGGTGATTTACACTGCTTTCTGAGCATACAACTCAACAAAGGCAACAGAAAGCATACATTAAACACAGGATTAGGGAAGCTACTTCTTCCATAACAAGGTCAAGACAATCCAAGAAACCAGTGGTGACCACAGAGTCACCAGCAAAAGAATGACTCATCTTGAGCACAGAGATACAGGCCCCCACGACACACCCCAGGTGCACAAGTTGACAGGGCTTGCTTGTCCCTCACCAGGCAGATATAGTCAGATGGTCAAACTTCTACCTGAAAAATTCTAAGGGCAAAAGAGAAGAGTGAAATGTATGTATAAGGCATCACTGTGATGGTACATTTGAAAATATACTCCATATTGAAGTCCCACCCATGAATTTATTTTTAATATATACTCTAAAAATAAAATTTCAAACAGTTTCAGAAAACAAAGAAATAAGTAAATTCATCACCAGCCTTCAAACTTTATCATTTTGATGTAAAATTCCCATGAAAACATTCTGCTCTCACTAGTACACTGATGAAGAGAAGGTGAAGATGAAGAGAAGGTGAAGATAAAGTTATTCAAAAGGAGACGGAAGCACCTGCCCAGGTGAAGAAGTCGCAGCTCTCACCCACTGGGAGGATAAGGATGTTACTGTGGGGAGAAATAATTTCCTGTATGAATGAGATTGTCACCATGCCCTCTATAGGAACTGGGAAAATGATGCAATCCTACCAGCTGTGCTGGATTTTGATGGGAGGTGTTCCCTAAGGCCAAAATGAAAATGTCTGCAACTTAAAGAAACAGCTATCAAACTTATGTGAAAGAGATTCAAGGCCAGTGGTTAATATTTAAACTTACCTTATGATTAAACTTTCAAGGCTGAAAGTGACCCTTGCCTTTTTCTATACAGCAAAGGTGAAGGAAATAGGCCCAAGATTTGCAGGAGTAAACAGGGTTATGAAGGAATAAAGGCTCAACTGCGAACAACAGTTTCCAAGCAATAGGGAGCACTGTCTGCTGTCTACCTAGCTGGGCACTGGCCCCACATCCACCCGAGAGAGGCCACTGTGCTAACCTACCACCCATGTCCACTAGGGATGGAAGAGAGGCCTTGATGGAGAAGGGATTGTTGGGCTCTGTGTCTGTACTGCTCCACACTTAGGCACCAAGAGCAGACCCAGGACCAGGCAGTGCTGGGCTCAGGTGCAGGGGACTGAAGGACACGTAGCTCTGTCTGGGGAGGACACAGGACAGATCAGAGCTCTCAGTAAAGGACAGGGGGCCAAGGGTTTAGCTCAGCAGCGTAAGTGCCTGCTTGGCAAACACGAGGTCCAGAGTTCAATCCCCAGCACCAAAAAAAAAAATAATAATAATAATTAAAAATTAAAAAGAATCAAAACAAAGGCCAGGACAGTGTGCCTTCTACTCCTTCCAGGTTATAATATAGTACCTGGCACCTGGTAGTGGCTCAATGAATGTCAGGCAACAAGTGGAAATGCAGCTGTCCCTTGGTTTTAACATGGACAAGCACAGGCCTCATTCTTATTCCAGCCTGGACAGGGTCTTATCTGCATTCACCTTTCTGCTGAGAGTCTGCTACATTTGTCAGCCCAGACAGATGTGAGATAAGCTTTTCCTCCTTGTCTGGTTGCTTCATCAGGCAAGGAAACTAAAGGATAAGGATTACCTACTCATAATTGCCCACCTGGACAGGAAAACTGGGCACACAACCTGGGCAAGAGAAGTGTAGAAAATTTAATCACTGTACTTGGAAGGGAAGTGCTGAGAGATCTGGATAGAAAGCTGTGGTTTATCCTGGTCCTGAAATGACTTGGGAGGCAGAGCTAAGGCATTCACTACCAGGTCTGTTTTCAGGTACCTTAATTTTCTTCCACACTGCAATCCCTACTTCAATTTACCCTAAAATTAAACACAGTTAAAAGTAGTAGTAATAAATAGGTTTTTACGCAGGGTTGACAAGGAATGATGAATCATGCAGGCATTCCACCACCAATCATCCCACAGCCTACCTGCACGTTAGCCTTCAAGAATGCTAGGCACCAGGCCCATTCCCAAGCAGCACAGCTGAGTAGGTCCTGTTTTCAGAGGAGCTGGAACTGCTGGGGGACAAGGCACATAGATATGAAATAACTGGCAAGGACTGAGATGCAGACAGTACAACCAACAATGGAAGAAAATAGCTAGGAGAGGACTTTCTGGAAAAGGTGGTTATTAACCTGAGTATTACCGTATAATTAAAAAATATCCATAGGTAAGAAACAAAGGACACCATTCCAGGGAGGGACTAACAGGAAAGAACAAGGCAAAGTGTCTGGGTCACTGAGCAGCAAGAACAGCTACAATGTAGTAACAGAAGCTGACTCCTGGAGTGTTTCATCCTTCAGATCAGGAAGTGTAAAAGGGAATGGGGTCTAGTGACCCATGGACATCAGCTCCAGTGCTCACCTGCCCTGCTGGAGATAGCTCAAGGAGAAAGACAGTGAGGGAACAGCTGCACCAGGACTTGGAGCCACAGAACTAAAATCATCACCTTCAAATTGCTAGACACACTTTAAAAAAAGATGAAAGGAAAATGAATGGTAGACAAAACCAAAGCTAATGCTAAAATCCAATGTCACAGGTGAATGATATCCAGTTTCCTTTACAACTGCACAAGCCCTTTTCTCAAGTTCCCAAAGAGAAAGTTCCAAACAACTTGAGAGAATCTTTCTAAGCCGGCAGCATGCAAGCCACTCAGCTATCTGAAATTGGAGCTACTTGGCTATTTGAAATGTGAGACAGCTTCCAGACAGTTCAGGATAGGGAGAGAAAGCTAGAGGGCCCCATAAGACCATAGCATACCAAGCAGCAAAGGTGTTAAAAACACAGATGTACTGATCATCAAGCCAGTCGTCCCATAGTTTATCTAAATTCAAAGTGGAGATCTAGAGACCTATTGAAAGGGTGAACTTGTAATCATTAACTGTCAAAGGCTTAAAGAGAGCTACAGTTCAAAGATACTTTGTGACTTTCCAAGCCAGGAAGATAGGGAACTCTTGATTTGTGACCATTCTGAGGGGAGAAGCCCTGCCTCTGGAAAGCAATGACCCTGTCCGTGGAAAAGGGGACCAGGAGTCGCCATGACCTCTGCTGCCCCTCCCTTTCTGAGGGGCTTCCTGACAGTGCAGGCTGCTCTTCCTGCTAAGCAAGCTTCTGCCAAGCTCCTCCTCAACTGCCAGCACTCAAGAGCAGGCCCTCTAGTGTGGTCCCCAATGGGGAATGCCCTGCCACCTGGGCATAGGGAACCCCATGGTTCTGAAGGATGCAGGGCACCAAGCAAGAGCCTGAGGTGGGGACACTGTCACTGCCCCTGAGCTGGACTGTGACTTCCTCCTTTGAAGGTCAGCACTTCTAGGTACTTCTTCCCTAGGAAGGGCCCATACTTGCTGTCTGGTGTCCAGCCCTGGACCTGGCAAGCACTTCTGGAGGAGTACAGCAGAGAGGAAGTTATCTCTGAGGAGGGTGGCAGGAAGGTCACAGGGGAGGGCAGGAACTATTTTCCTCTCTGGAGCCAACCAGAGGTCCATGTTAGTCAATTAGTTTTCAGGGAAATTTTCAAATTGTTCCAGAGGAATATAAATAGCCTTTAAAATTAGAAAACATGCTAGGCATGGTGATGTATGCCTGCAATCCTAGTATTCTGGGAGGCTGAGGAAGCCGTATCATAAATTAGAGGGCAGCCTTGGTAATTTAGCAAGTTGGCGAGTGTGGTGGATTAACCAATAGTCAGCTTGGAGCATCCTGCTGAACTGATGTCAGTGTGGTGATCCATATGGAAGGCCCACCTAAGGATCGGTGCCAGCAACATAAAAGGAGAACTGGAGCGGAAGATGGTGTGTTGTTGGTTCTCTTGGAGGAACTTGTCACATTGGCTTTCCTGTTATGAACTTACATGTTCTCATCATCAGAGGAGCTTGGATCTTTGCTGTTGCTGAGGATGGCTGTGATTCTCTTCAGAGGAGCTCTGGTCCTTACTTTGAGCATTGCTTTCTGGCTCAAGTGCAAAATCCTTAGCCTGCTAGCACAGATCTTTCATCCAACTGGCACAGACCTTCTGGATTCCCCCATTGACCTTTGGGCCTTCCCAGTGCAGATCCCTGATACAAACTTGCATGAGTCTTTGTCGTGGGCTCTAGGCCTCCAGCTGGACTTGTGGAGGACACTGCATGAGCTCTGAGTCTTCAGCTGGACTCAAGCATGACATTGACATGGAACCCATGCCCTCAGCTGAATTCTTTGAGTCTCTAGTGAACAGACAGATCCCTTGCACTCTTCTGCATTTGGCTCTTTGGGTGATATTATAAAATAATCCTATGAATTTTGTGTCCTGTATTAAATCTTTTCCCTTGTAAACCCTGACTACAACAATGATACTCTGTCTCAAAATTAAAAATAAAAAGGACTGGGGGTGTAGTTCAGTGTAAGGCCCTGTGTTCAATTCCCACATTGCCAAAAGACAGAAAGGGAGAGAGGGAGGGAGAAAAAGCAAGGAAAGAAGAAAGGAAGAAAATGAAACAGCAGTAAAGCAGTCACTCTGACACCAGTGTCTCAGAAGAGCTGCACCTGCTGAGCATGTCACAGGCGCTTTTCACTCAGTAATGAGGAGGGGAAACTGGCATAGCTGCCTCTTCCTGGAGCTAAGGTCTCAAAAGTGAAGAGCTAGCAGTTACTAGAGTTCAGTTCTTGCGAGAAAGAAGCAGGAAGGTACAACCCCTCTTTCCTTCCTCCAAGTTGAGTCTCACTGGGGTGTGGAAAGTAGGTCTAGTAATCCAGCAACTGGATTACTGCTCTGGGTCCACCTACTTCAGCCATGGCATGATGTTCATCGCAACGTTTGCAAGGTGTTCAGATTCTGTAATTCCAAATGACATACAAACTTTAAAAAGAAGCATATCCTTACAAGGTCCAGTGGACAAAACCATTCCAGACAGCTGCTATCCAAGAGCTGAGGATGGATGATTCATCTGAATTTGAAAAACATAGAAATGAACCTGTCAAATACCAGTGACAATTGTGGAATAAAACTATTGATGCAATGAAGAGTCAAAGAGATCAAGCAGAAATGCCAAGCTAAACTTATAATGAACAGGTTGAAACAAAAAGAACTCCAGAAAGTGCAGAACATCAAAGTGGTCAAGCAGAACATCCACTTCCTCTGGCCCTTCTCAAAAGCAAAGGAAAGCAGCTGGAAGAAAAGATGGTACAGCAGATGTAACAGGATGTGGAGAGGGAGGATGAGTCTTAGAGACTTCGCCATCTGTGCTGTTTCTGTGTGAAAATCTCTTGTGGATGCTTAGAGCCTGGAAATTCTTGACCTGTTTGTTGCCAATCACTCCAGTGATAACCACCAGAGTATCTTTTCTGCACAGCTGTCTGCCCACAGCCATCCATAGTGCTGGTTTTCCTCTCCCATCACAGCCCTCTGGTAGATATGCTTGTGTAAGTGTGAAGATTCTGTGGGCAAACACAGAGTGCACAGTGGACATCATACAGCCATGCCATTTGCATGATGGCCTAGGCAGTGTTTGTGTAAAGGCTGATTGCCAAAATTCACAAAAATGATACATGAAATAAACTTTCCTTTGCATTAAAATATTCCCTTTATTAATGTTATGGGGTAGGGCACAATAAGGAACCAACAATGTGTTTGACAGCCTCTGCATTTTGTCTATTGATTTTCTGGTTTGATTTATTGACTTCTTACAGTGTAATAAAAATTTAGGAGAAACGTAAAAATAAATTAGTAGCCTGTTGTTATATTAAGACAGGATGTACTCATCCTGCCTGTCACATAATGAGACTGCTAAACTCAATCAGCCTTGACTGTCTGTGTCCAGTTTCTTCTCACAGTTAGCTGCCAGGTCAATCTGACCACCTCCAGTGGCTATGAATGTTTCCCCACCTAAAAACACGTCCTGTTTTTCCAACATGTTTCAAGAACTTTCTAGCTAGGACAGACTGGCCCAATCAAGGACACATTTAACTCCTACTCCACTCAACACCACCTCCCAGCATTCTTCTGTCTTATGATAATTCCTTTTGGGTAAACCTGCCTAGAACAAATCTGCCTGACAACATATGACTTGATTCATATAATTGGTTATATAATAACCTGCTATCAGCTTTGGCACTTCTTGCTTGCAAATCCTATTTAAACTAAACCTAAAGCTGACTCAGGGCTGGTGATTTGGAACTGGTCTTCCTTCCAGCCCCCTGATGTAATAAATACTTTGCCTTCCCACTCCTTGGTGCAAGGCATCTTCAGTACCAGTTTTCTGTAACCAGAAGACCACAAGGCCAATTTGCCCTGGGTTTCTGGACCTGGCATGAGCATCTTCCAGCTGGTGTGGGTGGTGAGGAGGACAGAGCTTCCACCTGTGGTGGCACCATGCTGCTTCCGCTATTCTCCCAGTAGACTGGCTGTTCCCTACTGCACTCGGTGCCTTTCAAACTTTGGTGGGTTGCTTTGAAAAAAATCTGTTTTGGGGAAACATAATTTATGGATAAAACATCTGTCCATTATTTGCACATAAATAAAATAATTTTGTAAAAAAAAGTAATTGAGGCTAAGTTTTATAGGAAAACTATGATTCTTGAGGAGGTAAAAATCCAGAATAAAACTGTGCCATGTGTCAGTACCTTCATCCTGAGAGCAAGTGACTCCTTGCTGTCACCTCCTCCTGTGTTCTTGTGGTGGCACAGTGGCTTCACAAGAAGGTCCACCACTCACCAAGAAGGAGCCATGCAACATTGCTCCTTCCCTCCACATCTGCCTGTTCCTCTCAGTCTTCAAGAATGAATTCATGCTTAGTTCTTAGAGATGAAAACACTTCCATTTCCTTTATTTTCTCTTAAGATTCTTTCAAAGAATCACTCTTTCTAATGACAGCAGAGTGAGTCACAAGTCCCTCTGTTCACACTTCTAACATCACTATATCAAAGACCGTCCTGAGGAGCGAAGGCCTCACCCTGAGTCATTCAGCAGCCTGCAAGCTGATTTGATATATCACCCTGAGACTTTCAGGAATGGTCTAAACTTTTGTCCTCTTTGGATTCACACATTGATGAACATCTTTTCTTTCTCTTTTTCTTTTTTTTTCACTCCTTACACAACCACTGAAATGTTAGCCTCACTTCCCAAAGTAATCCAGGTTTTTTCCAGCCAACACAAACATGCTCAAGAGTTTGCTCCTGAAGTATGAACTCTTGTGTTTCCTTTCACATTTCACCATGCTGCACAAGCTGAAACTTGAAGAAATATGAAACTAATCTCATGGAAACCTAGATACTTAAAAAAAATTATACTACAAAGCAAAACAAAAATATTACAGGGGCCGGGGATTTAGCTCAGTGGCATAAGCGCTTGCCTTGCAAGCACGCAGTCATGAGTTTGATCCTTGGTACCAACAACAACAACAACAAAAAAATTACAGAAACCTAAATGTAGAACTTTCCTTGTTAAAGGTCAGGTCAAGACACCCAACAGTATTTTTTAAAACTTCTGTTAAGGGCTCTTTCCTGTTAAGAAACCATGTACTATTTTGCTTCATATTGCAACTTGTGCCTTGAAATTACAGCCTCCTGCTACCTGGATGCCCACTCTGAGCCACTTTCCTCCTGAGACCCCAGCTCACACTGCACAGGACACCATTCTTCAGCTGCCTGAGTAGTGACTCTGTTCCACACACAGCTGTTGTCTTGCCCAACAGATCTAAAACTTCTGTACTCACAAGGCCAGCAGTGGGTCATGAACAGAACAGGTAACCTACATCCTGTGCAATGGGAAGAGATGGAAGAGGCAGCCTAACCAACCCAGGACAGCACTTACCATCCACTCACTGCTCACTTTAAACCACTGTGCTGCTACTCACAGGTCTAAAACCAAATGTGAGTAGGCAAACCACAGATGATGGGCTCTGACTAGACAGGACCAGGGCAAGGCAGCACCCTCAGATGCCTGTGCATACACAGGAGCTGAGTGGTCCTCCACTGCTGTACTACAGCCCTTTGGACTTGCCTCTGAATTTCTGGAAGGACAGGATCAACACAACCTATTTTTTACTGTCTAGGATAATATTCTCACACTCTTTGTTAATCATAGATATAATTACCTACATATCTATGCACATGTACATTGTTATATAAAATGATAATTTTGAAACCTCTTTTTTTCAGGATGAGATCTAGATGGCAAGGATAGTACAGGGTCACAAAGTATGGTGTCATGTTAGCTATCGTCATTGCACCCAGAAATGTGCAGTCATTTAGTGCACAGTAATCGAGGAAAGCACACTGTTTATTTCACTGAATATACAAAGAAATTCCAACTTATTTGGTGAATAGGAGACACTCACTGTCCAACACACAGTGACCATCAAAGGATGGGGCTAGAACAGGCTGCTCCTGGCCCAGTGCCTTCCCCAATGGCCTGGAGCCTTGGGCTATGCAGACTCCTTATGGATCCCACCACAGAAAGTGACCACAAAGTGTAGCCCCTGTCCTGGGGACCAGGCCCAAGAAGGTGACTTCCTAATCCCCAGATCAAAGGGATCCACTTCCCAGGCTGCTGGTCACTCTCCAAAGGAGAAAAGGCCACCCAAAAGTTCTACAAAGCCATGTCTGATGGACCAATTGCAATTCTTCCCTTAATTCAACTGTGTGAAACTGAATTGAAACAGGTGGCTCTGGAGGTGACATAAGCAATCAAATCTCTCTCCTCATAGGAAGACGGGCAGGTACTGGCCACAGTGAATGGCCAGAGGAAGGCTGCACTCCCTGCTCCAAACACAAGGTCATCTCTAGCTTACTTGTGAGAGAGCAGAAGAAAAGAGGTTTTCAGAGCAGCAGGCCTGGAAATTCTACAGCCTAGACTGGGTCAGGACAGTCTTGCTATATAGGGCAGCTCCTGCCATGTCACAACCTCTGGACCACCTGAGCTGTTGCTCCCCCTCTGGAAGGAGAGCTTCCAGACTTCTCTCAGATCCACAGTGTAGATATCCCCCAGTGGGACCTCTGTTCTTTGACTGATGTAGTCCAGGGCCTGCCCCCAAGGGCTTCCTGGATCACGGGAGACACTGCTCACCATCATTGCATCAGTACTGCTGTGTCCCTCCCTCACCCACCCCTCTACCAGGGACAATGGTCAGACCTCCAGGGTTATGCTGCTGTTTCAAAAGCCCTGCAGGCACTGCAGGCTGAAGCAGCATTTCAAGGGTGTTGTAAGCATAGGAAGTCCACTCTCTGGTACTGTGCTGTTCACACTACTGCTCTGAGTCTTGTGTGAGCAGCATGACCACCTTCACTGTCCCACTCAGGCCCATCATCAGGGGAAGTGCTCTCACTCCAAGATGGCCATGGAAGCATATCTGACTGGCAGGGAGTGGCTTTCACTACAGTCCCCACTATAGTGATGCATCCCCCTCATACTGGATATTAAACCCAGAGTCTTGGGCAGGCCATTTACCAGTGTACCACATTCCCAGCCCTTCATTTAATGTTGAGACAGTCTGTATACATTGCTCAGGCTGGCCTTGAATCTGAGTTCCCCTGCCTTAGCCTCTTGTGGAGTTGGGGGTCTCAGGCTGGCACCACTATGTCTGGCTTCTTCACATTCACTTCATAAAGGAAACTGTAAATGTAAGGAAAAGTTTAAAACTTACAAGTCTGCCACTAACTTGAAAGATGAGAACAGCCAGATTGGTCCCATAATTAGAGAGTAACAAAACAGCTAGCCTTGGCATTCCAATGTCAGCTGCAGTGTATAAGTGTAACTCAGACAAAAGTGCATCTTGCTATGCTAATCCAATCCAAGGTTTCAGGGAGATATCACCCAGAGACAGCTCGGCTCAGTCTAAAATGATGATTGACTCCTTCCATTCACCTTTCTAGTATAGAATAGAAAATCCCCAATTAATTTGCCTGAACTAAACCTGCATACTAACATATGCCAAAACAATATGTAACCAACTATAGAAACTCCTGTTATAAGCCTTTGTAGTATTTCCTGCTAGTGTTTTGTATTTCATATTAACAACATATATAAACATTTTATTAACTCTAAGATAGGGCTGATGATTTGGAATTGAGAGTCCCATCAGTCCACTGGCATAATAAAGCTGTTTGCCTTCTAAATTCCTCAGTGGTATCTTACATCTGGCTCAGTCCTGCTTTTCTGCAACAACTTTCCATGCCTTTTTTCCTCCTTTTGTTTGGGATGAGTAGAGTTTGTGTGTGAGGACAGAAAGTGGATGAGACCCAGTGTGTCCTTAGAGGGGGCAGGAGAGGTACACTCTACTGGGTTGCACCTGAGGAATACCACACAGCTGGGCTGCCTGATCCTCAAGCCACAGGAAAGAGAAAGCAAGGTTAGGGCAGCCACTGCGGGAACCACTCTTCAGCTCCACACTGTGAAGAGCAGGAACCAGCCACTGACATGCTAGGCACTCAGCCTCCACAAGGGCTTCTTTACAAAGACAAACTTAGAAACAAACTGTTCATGTCTCTAAAACATAAAACCAAGGAGGGAGAGGAAGGGTAGGGAGACAACACACCTGATCCTGGACAACACAGAGATGGGCACTGCCAGCCTTGACTCACAACTGGCAGGGAGCTGCAGCACTGTGTGATCCACAGCTTCCTCAGCTCCTATCAAAGGACCACTGTAAGAAGAGCAGCCATTCTCAGGCTGCACTATGGCTCCATTATTGGGGCAGAGAAACATTTCTCTATCAGCAAAATATACAAAATGAGGGGCATCTGACAGACTGAAAATGGTGCAGCTAGAGCTTGACCATGAATTCAGAGAAGCACTGTGTGGTCTCTGAAGGCCATCTGCTGAAACAGCCTCAAGGTCAGGCATGGGTCTTGTGGCCTTTGCACCTCCCATGAGGCTGGGCATCTGAGCACTGCTCAGTATCACTGATGCAGGGACACTGGGCCTAGAGTCTCACTATCCAGGGTCAAGGTCACCACTGGGCCCTACACTAATTCTGTAGAGTTAAGAGGGGTAAAGTGTAGGGAAAGCCTCAAACTATGGTCATTCTGCTCTGAGATGTACCTCGCCAATGAGGACCAACCATCTCCCTTTTACTTCCTTCCTGGAGTCATCATTCTAGAAAACCACTTTCCTGTACAGATTGGCAGTCAGGACATCCAATCTGTACTCTCCAAGCTGGCCAGTGTCCGGCCAACCTGAGCCTACCTCTTCTGGCATCTGTGGGCTGGATGAGCTTCACCTGGGCTGCCTACTGGACATCTCTGTAATTCTTCTACCCATCCAAAATTAAACTGGGTCTGTCAGCCTAAAAATAGGGCCTGGGAACTTAGGCCTAAAGAGTATGTGGGTATCGTGAACATGCCCATGTTCCTAAAAATCACCATTAGTTATCCCTAAAACAAAGATAACTGTCATCCCTGAGATAAAATATATTTTACTAAAAAACATAGGATGACAAGGAACAGTAAACCCTGAGGTGCATTTGTGGTAAATTGTCAGGTCTATCCCAGATAGTTCAGAAATGGGAAGAGGGCTTGTTTCCTTTCCTAACCAACAGCTCTGTTGGTGACACTGGGCCAAATGAGGCAGCCTCGGGTCAAAGGGCAACAAGGGTCCAGTCTCAGCTTCCTCCTTTAGTCTGACCTATTTTAAGCCCTCAGCATAGGGCCTGGCAGCTGAATGTGTGCACAAGTCAGTGTGCCACCTCACTCCTGCAGGTCACACAGCTGGGGAGCATAAAGCCTGGGCTGGGAAAAGGGCAGAGCCAACTCTGAAGGTCTGCCTCCTACATGCATCAATGCCCTTGATAGCTTCTACTAAACCCATTTTTCTAAAATACATTCGTACATGGGAATCTAAAGAAGATAAATGCACAGAAGCAGGGTAGAAAGGCAGTACTAGGGCTGAGGGGCTGAGAAGCCCCTACACTTCTAGCTATAAGAGGTCACGTTCTTGGGAGCTCACATATGGCATGGGGGTGGGGAACAGATGTGTTAACTAACTTGATTGCAATCATGAGTGCATGAGCTATGTGTCTATCATATCATCTTGTACACCCTGTATATACAGCATTTTTATTTTGCAGTTAAATATTTTAAAATAAAAATGTAAAAAAATTTATAATTGTATAAACACACTTAGGATAGCTAAGATGATTGTGCTACAAATTCTATAAGTTCGTTGAACAAAGCAGTTAACATTCATAGGATTGGAACAATTTTGCATGTTTGTGTCTGGTAACCTGAGGAACTCTTAAAGATCACTATGTAAAATATCAACCTTAGTTCTGCTCCTACCACCGTGTTTTGAAAGCCTATATTGTCATTGTTTTGGCTCTTTGCTATTATTATTTGTCTATTTTGTTTCTTATTTTTCTATTAATTTGTTTTATTTCATTTTGTTTTTCCCTCTGATGCAGAAAGGATAGGTATACATATAGAGGCTTATACATGCCTAGAACTTCTCCTAAACAGTTTACAAGAATCGATTATATTATGTGTGATGACAGCTACTTTGAAGAAAAAGACATTCTAGTATCCATTGCTGATTCTGTATTGTCATGCTGTGAAATTGAATAATGCTTCTTTGTTCAGAGTGGTTTTAGCATGTTTTGTATTGTGTAATTTCAACATACATGAAGGTTCGGACAGCTATTTTGAACAGAACAAGAGACAGTATGGCAGCCATAGCTAATTTTCCTATTGTCTGATTTTGAAGGCATGTAATGCCTTCATTACTCTGTTCTGATCAGTTTTATACTATTTTATTTTGTATGAATTCATAGTGTGTGAAGATACAGACAACTATTTAAAAGAAAACAAGACATTATGGTAGCCACTGTAGATCTCCTGTTTTCTTGCTTTGAAATCTGTGTCACTTACATTGTTTTGCTTCTGATCTGCTTTGTTCTGTTTTGTTATGTTTTTTACCCTTTTTAAAATAAAATTAAAAAAATGTAAACAAATTCATTGACAACAAATTTGATGGTGAAGGACCTCACAGAGGGGTTGCACAAAATGAAAAGCCTGGGGTTAGCTGAGGTAGCAGAGCTGGCTGAGTTGGCCTTCAGAAGGCGGCCCTGAGTTGCTTGGATCAGGATGATGGTTTCCATGGCAACCCCTCACCCCACACAGCATTTGTTCACAAGGAGCTATAGTGACCTATAGTGTGCATGACCTATAGTGTGCATGCAATGGTTTGGGGGATGTTTTATTTTGACTTTCAGTGGTGTTGGGATCCAACCTAGGGCCTCAGGTATACTAGCATTGAGCCATACTCCTGCTCCTTAGAGAAGGGACAGTTGTCACATTTTTATAGACCTGGACAGCTTGTGCATGCCTCCTGGGCCATACAGGTCTCAGCCAGTTCACAGTCCCAGGCAGGGGAAGAGGCCTCCCACACCATGCACTGAACAAAGTTAAAGAGCTCCATATATTTGTGGGTATTTCAGACCTCCTACTTTCTTTTCTTGTACATTTACTCATTGCTAAACATGTCTGGCTTCCCTTTTAGGTTTTCTTTACTATAAATAAGCTGATTATAATTAATGGAGGATTTGACAATTGCAAGCCTTAGGGTCACCATCTTGGAAGCAGACTTCAGACCTTTAATGAGTCCTCCCCTATACTTCTGGCCCTCAAGACTTTGACTTGGTCCATACTACTCAGTGATGCCTGTGCTCAGTGCTGCCACCTTCCTGCCCTTTGGACTATGAACAGGACACCAATGGTAATGATGACTCATATTTCAACCCACAGCTGCTCACCAGGAATCCCAGTTGCCGCATTCATTCATTCACATAGTGGAAACCATAATTTTGTCAACTATTTCACTTTCTTAAGGTATCTCTTAATTATCTCTCACATAAAATGGCACTTGACACTTAATTATGAGTTTGAGACCTTAGGGAGTTTCATAGTATGCACCTCTTTCCTGCCAAGAAAATTTGAAAAGTTTGCATTTAACAACCTAAGAAAAACTAACTGGACAACATCCTTAGTAAGGGATAAAGGTCAATATGATCTATCAACAGAACCCTACTTTGAGAAGGAGCAAACAAAACTAATTACTTATGTATTACCCCCCAAAAAATAATTTGGGGGGTAATACATGTTTCTCTAAAGCTAGAATTAATTTTTAAATTTTTTTTAGATTCCAGGTTCTTTTCATCTCAAACAAAGAACTGAATGAAACAAGCAAAAAGTAGTGGCAAAGTTTATTCAAGAAAGTAAAAGTGAAAAGTAAGGGAGAAACTGGCTCTGCAGAGCAAGCTTGGGAACTTGGGCCTAGTAAAAGAGGAAAAAATGAGACAAAAGGAAACCCTAGAGAAAGCAGGACAGGCTACTGTGAGGAAGGCTGGGATGGCCTCAAGTCAAAAGTAAATTCTTCCAACTTTTCACACACAGAGCCTGAAGAAGGGGTCCATGTGGATTAGAGACATGACCAGGGAGGGGAACCCACACACCTGGTGCCAATCGTCTGACCAGATGCAGACATCACAGGAGTGGCTCCAAGTCTCCATGCTAGTACACATCAAGACAGCACCGGGAGGTCCTCCAACCTCCACATGCACATGTAGTGCTAAGGCCAAGAAGAGGGCCCCACAGACAGGAAGCACAGTAGGATCCCCGTGTCCGGGCATCCACGCTGCCCCTTCCATCTGTGGAGTCAGGGGATCCAGAGTAGAGGGGCACTTGTCATCACCCACAGAGAGATTTGGTTCCCTGAAAACAACCCTTCAGTTCCTCTCTTTGTTTTTCATATAATAAACTTAGAACAACTAAAAGCAAAACAGCCTGAGGAGTTCCATGTTTTGCACTGAACATGCATTTAAAACAGCATCCAGGATGCGCAGAAGCTATCAGAGCAGAAACCCTGGGCTCAGGACTCTCTGTTGCTGGTCCATAGACTTCAGATAGCAGCCGGTGTCTCTGAAGGAAGCTGCTGCCTGCCAGTCAGGGCAGCACGGTGACAAGGAGAGGTGACAAACCAGGAGCAGGCTGCACAGACCCAAGCTGACATCATGAGGCTGAGTAACTGAGTCATGGTCTCTGGAAGGATTGGCTATACTAATTCTCAACTCCCACTTGGGCAGTGTGGTCTTTGAGTGAGTTGCAAACAGCTTGTATGCACGGTTACATCTATGCACATGTGCCCACACACATACACTCGACCACATGAACTACACACACTTGCACATAATGATATGTACATTATGGTACACTGCATTTTTTTTTGCTTCATTGGACTTTATATGTAATTAACAGATTATAAAAATAATATTTTCCACAGAAGCTATTTCAAGGTCAGCACCATTTCCCAGTCTCTTCCAGTTATCCTATATGTTTCTTGGCTGGAAGGCAGAGGGCAGAAGTGACTAAAACACTCCAGAGTTCTTGTGATAAAATGGCTACACAGTATCATCCTAGTCACCTGACAAGCTGTGTTGTTGATTCCTCAGGACTATTTATGATGCTTCCTTGTGGCAAAGTGGGTGGGAGAGAAGCTTTGCTGTGGGAATTTGAGGACCTGTCAAGAGTGTTTCCCCTTGTAACAATGGCAGATACTTGTTGGTAATTCACATGTCAATATTGTTATATATTTTTCTTAGTTATATTTAACTAATATAAAAGTTATTTTGTTTTTTGTAGCAGACAGTAACTGATCTGACAGATTACCCAGGAACGTATTAAGCCCCCAAGGGAAACTCTCCACTGGCCAATAATCCTTTACTACTGAAGCCAGAGTCCTTCATGAAAGACCTGAACATCTGTGGCTACACTGATGGTCTGGAAACATGCATCCCAGGAGAGTTTCCCCTTTACATCACCATGACAACCCACCCTTGTTTATCAGGAAACCACCTGAATGGTGGAACTGAGGCAGCAGCAGGCCTCTGGGTGGTCAGCTTCCTCTCCCAAGGACATCTTCTTACCCTGAAGAACACTACTTCCTCCAATTCTGCCAGAGTAACACCTGCTGTAGTTACACAACACAGTCCCTTCCCACAGTATGGTCCTACTCAGTATTCACTCTGCTCTATTTTTGCATAAGAGTAAGAATTTAAACCAGCTTGGATAAATGCACAAGCTGTGTGACATGAAGATAAATTTGGCAATGGTTGCTTAGGAACTGACAGCAGTGCAATTTGATAGCCAGCTTCCCAGAACACCCACTCCAACACCTTTTTAAGTGCCAACATGTGCAAAAACCACTCACTGTATTTCAATGTGAAATTTCCTTATGCCTTTAAAAATGATTAATTTCTTTTTAAAACTTTTTATAATTCAAATTCAAAGCAAAAATAATGATACTGGTCATCAAGACTCTACTCCTATCAGTGTCTGCTATCCAGATACTCTAGCTAGTCCATGCAAGTAATAAAGACAAAAAGGAAGAGGAGGGTGATAATGCTAGAACTGATTCTGCTATATCCCATATTGTCAGATGTCATGTTTCCATTTTTATTTGATTCTAGAAACCTTTAAATTTCCACCAATTTTTTCAATGACTGAATTTCTTCAATCATTCAGAAATAAACTGCTCAATCTCCATGTGTTTGAATAATTTCTGTAGTTTCTCTTTCTGTTGATTTCATTCCATTGCAATCTAATAAAATGCAAGAAATTATTTCAAATACTTTTATATTCAGAAAGGTTTTCTTTGTGGCCTAAAACATTACTTATCTTGGAAAACATTCCATGAGCTGCTAAGAATAATGTATATTCTGTAGTTTTGGGGTGGAATGTTCTGCAGTCTGTGTCTTAAGACTACTTACATTCAGAGATATAGAAAAGTATGTGCCAATTCCTATCATTTCATTGTTTTTCTAACGTTTCTTTCCTAATTCTCAACAGCTTTTCTACTCTTCATCTTCTGTGTGTAGGATTCCTTTAAGAATCTTTTCCAATGCTGGTTTAGTCTTTAATTTCTTGATTTATGTTTATTTCTGAAGGTCTCTATTTCTCCTTGAATTTTGAAGGATAGCTTTCCTGGATATAGTAATCTAGGAAGAAGTTGTTTTCTTTCAGGACTTAAAATACATAACTCCACTCCCTCCTGACCTTTAGGGTTTCTGCAGAGAAATAAGATGTTATTTTGATGGCACAGCCTCTAAATGCGATTTGGCATTTCTCTCTTGAAGCTTTCACTATTGTTTTCTGTACTTTTGGCATTTTAACTATACTATGGCATGGGGATGTTCTTTTCTTGTTGTGCTTGTTGGGGATTCTAAATGCCTCCTGTACTTGGATGTCTTTATCTTTTTCAAGATTGGGTAAGTTTTCTGTCCTTGTTTCATTAAATAGAACCTTGGTGCCCTCTTCTACCCCACAGTTAAGATTCTATGAGACATACCTGCTTACCTTAAGGACAGATTATAATTTTAAGCTGATCTTTGTTTCTTTATAGCTAAGGTAATAATTACCATATACCTTGTAAAGCTATGCAAAACATTTAGATACTTATAGCTTGCTGTCATCTGGCCTATTTTAAATGAAAATGGTGTATCTAATATGGAATCCCATAGGTGAAAAAGATTTAAGATATGTCATCAGCAATAATCTACTGCATAGTTTCTAAAGATAGAAAAACAAAAGATGAGGGGAACAAAAGAGAAGAAAAGCTGTGACTAACAGGAAAGTAGTATGGAAGAAACATAATGATATGACATTTTTTTCTCTTGTTGATTATCTTTTAAAAAAACAGCCGAAGTCCATAGTTTACTTTTTTAATTTTTAAAACAAAAGAAAAAGAATAAAAATGATGATAAAATGGAAGGAGATTAACACTGGTTAATATATTGCATGTGGTTGTCTTCCAAGTAGTTGTTCAGCTTACAAGATATAGGCATGAAAAAAATAATCAGCTGAATAACGATAGCACAAACTTTCTTTTTGATAAACTATCAGAGATTAGTAATGTAGTTATCTATCTTGCATTTTATATATATATATATATATATATATATATATATATATATATATATGAATATAAATACATATAATCTCCTTTCCTTACTCCTTTCCCCTAGCCCAATTGTTTTTTTCTTTTTAGCAGTTTCTTTCCCTTTCACAATATCGGCTGCACATTTAGAATATTTTTACTCTTTCAGTTTTTAACAATAGGGAGACAATATGATATTTACACATGTGAGTCTGATTTATTTCACTTATGAGTATGGTCTAAAGTTGCATCTATTCAACTATAAAAGTCTCAAGTTTATCCTTCTTTATACCTGAGTAATACTCCATTGTGTAAAAATACCACATCTTTTTTATCCATTCCATGGTTGATGGGCATTAGAGTAGTTTCCAGAATTTACCTATTTTAAATTATGCTGCTATAAACATAGGTGCACATATATAGATCTGGCATGATGTTTTCAATTCTGCTGAGAAGATACCCAGAAGGGGAATAGCTGAATTTATTGGAACCTACAATTTATTGAGGAATCTGCACACTGATTTTTACATTGGTTGTATGAGTCTACACTCCCACCAACAGTGGAGAAAGGTTCCTTTTTCCCCACAGCCCTGCCAGCAATTGTTATTGGTTGATTTCTTGATGACAGCCATTCTTTCTGGAGTGAGATACAATCTCAGTGTTGTTTTAATTTGCATTTCTCAAATGACCAGTGATGTTGAACATTTCTTCATATACTTATTTACTATTTGTATTTCTTCATCTGAGAAGTGCATGTCACCTCAGATGCCCAGTTTTGGATTGGGTCTTTGAATTTGGAGGCCCTGATTTTTTTCAATTCTTTATATTTTCTAGATAGATGTCCTTTATCTGAGGGTAGTTGTCTAACATTTGCCCCAATCTGTGAGTTTTCTTTTCACTCTGTTGGTCATTTCTTTTGAGGTACAAAAACTTTTCAATAAGATGAGATCCTAGAGATATGCTAAAGATGGCCAATTGATAGGTAGCATGATAGAAAGCCTCTCCAAGAAAAACAACTCAGATGCTAAAACATAACACTGCAAAGAAGACCAGATGAAAGGAGAGGAATTCTCATGACCCAGGAAGAAACTGAGGAAAAAGAAAAAAAAAAGAAGTGTGGATGGAGAGCTGGAGCTAGGCACACTCCTGTTGCTGTATTGGGCACGTCTTAGAGTCATGCAACTCAGGATCAAGCTGAGGTCACATCCCTGCTGAGAGCAAGGGTTGGTGAGCCTGAGACCCTTGGCAGGAGGAGGCACTGCAACGGGGAGTGGAAATGGCAAACTGAGCTGCATGGACTTTGGTGAGTGCTGAGAACTGGGTTCCCCAGAGCGGGATAAACAGCTAGATGACATATTGGATTTGGGCAGGACAGGCTTGGGTCAACAACTGAGGCAGCATCAGTCAGTGGTTCCTGGCCCAAAGTGGGTTGGTGGGATCTGCTTGGGCTGGCCCCTAGTCAGGACCCAATAGCCAGGGATGAGGCTGTCCTGAACCTGTGACATCTGCAGAGCTGGATGTGCTAAAGACACTCACTGGCCTAGAGGGGAGGGACTAGTCTACATCACCCCTGCGTGCACCTCACAGACCAACAACAGCCTGAAGAGAGCAGGTCCCTTAGCCAGTATGCTTTAGAAAAACTGAATATGAAAGCAATATGAAAGGGTCCTGAGACCTCCACCTTTCACCTATCTGAAAGAAACCAGAAACATGACAAGACAAAGAAACAGCAAAAAGCCTCCAACCGCTGACCCAGAGAGTGTGAATGCAGTCCAGGAGAGGTGAATGCAGAGGAGACTGAGGGCAGCAAACACACAATATCAGACACAGCCTCATCGGAAATAAAGAAATACTTCCGTGACCTCATCAACAAATTTAAATCTGAAATTCTAACTCAGGTGAAGCAAGATATAAAAAGATTAATAAAAGAAATGCTGGGCACTCCTCAAGAAGACACAAATGGAAGAATGGAGGAACCCAGAGAAAGGAGAGAAACCTTTGATGAAGAATATAAATAAAATCTAGAATACATGAAACAGATCCAAAGAGAATATCAAGAAATTAAAAACTCCATTGAAAGTTGGCAAAACTTCTTAACAGAAACTAAAGACAGACTTTCAAAACTTGAGGATAGATTTGCAATGTATGATTGTGAAAGGAAGGAACTCTTAAAAATAACAAGAAGCCAGTAAGTAACGATACAAAAGCTAGAAGATGACAAGAGGATTTATAACTTAAAAAATGTGAAGGAGCAGGGACAAATACAAATGAAATAAAAAGGCTACTCACAGAAATAATTAAGGAAAACTTCCCAAGCACAGGAAATGGAAGTGATGTTCAGATATATGAGGCATACAGAACTCCAGCCAGCTACAACAAAAACAGATCTACACCCAGACATATAATAATCAGAATCCCAGAAATCCATCACAAGAACAGAATATTAAAAGTGGTCAGAGAAAAGAAACAGATTACCTATAAAGGAAAACTCATTAACATCACAGCAGACTTCTCAACACAAACTATCAAATCAAGAAGAACTTGGAGCGAAATATTCCAAGCCCTGAAAGAAAATAACCTCCACCCCAGATTGATGTACCCTGCAAAACTGTCTCTCAAAATTAATGGAGGGACAAGATATTTCCATGACAAAGAGGAACTGGGGAGTTCGTGACCACCAATCCAACCCTGCAAAGAATAATGAAGGATATTCAAGAGAGAGAGAAGAAAATCACCAGGATTCCAGGAACAATGGCACAAAGGCCTCAATGAAAGGGGCAGACAGCGGAATGGAGGAGAAAAGTAAACAACAAGGATAGAATAATAGCATAGCAGGGATGAGGCAAAGAAGATTGGATATATCACTGTTTTGTCTTGACTGATTTTATTCAAATCTGGTATGCTTGATAGTATCAAGTCTGAGAGTAGAGGCAACTACTCTGAAGATGACAAGATTCAACAGGATACCCATTCTGGTTTGATTATTAACTGCCTTTGAAGTCCTATAATGTCTCCAATATTTGGTTTTTATTAATAGTGCTTTGTACTGCTATGTTTCATTATACTATGCCTGATGATATAGACAATTTTATTGAAAACAACAAGAGACATTATAGTAACTACCATAGATTGCCTAGTATTGTGGTTTTATATGTCCTTTTCATTTTGTGTTTCTCTAGGAATTTTTATTGTTGACTGGTTTTGATTTGTTTTTCCCTCTAATACAGAAAGGCTAGGTATATATGCAGAGACTTATACATGTGTAGAACTTCTAAACAGTTTATGAGAATTGATTATAGTTATTGTAAAAAAAAAAGAGGAAAAGAAAGTATTCTAAAGGATATAACTGCATGCATGTTTGGGTGTGTAGGATTGATGGCCATATTACTAAGTGTTTGTTAGATAGATGAACAGAACTGATTGCAGTCTCACTGTTTGATGTCCACTTTGTATGCTTTACTTTTGTAACTTAACTACTTCTAGGAGGAAAATATGTAATTATCAACTAGTGATTTTTTACTGGTTTTTAAAAATTATATATTATTTCTACCCTCTTTCTGTTTCATTTTCTTCTTTAAATAAAAAAATCTTGCAAAAAAATAAGATGAGATCCTAGTTGTTGATTCTTTGAAGCACTTCCTGTGCAGTTTGCATTTTGTTCATGAACTCTTTGCCTACCCTTATGTCTTTAAGAGTTCTACCTACCTTCTCTTCCAGTAGATTTAGTGTTTCTGTTATAATATTTAGGTCTTTGATTCATTTTGACCTTAGTTTAGTACAAGGTGATAAGCAAGCCAATTTTTCCATATCCATTTATTAAAAAGCCTATCTTTCTTCTAGTGAATGTGTTTGGCCCCTTTGTCAAAAATAAGGTGACTGGGTATCCTTGTAATTGTGTCTGCAACTTCCTATCTGTCTCACTGATCCTCAGGTCTGCTTTTTTTTTGCCAGTACCATGTTGATTTTCTCACAGTAGCTTTGGAGAATAATTTCAAGTCAGAGATTGTGATGCCTCCTGCCTTGATTTTGTTGCCCAGGATTGCCTTTACTATTGTAGGTCTCTTCTGTTTCCAGATGAATTTTTGGAATGTTTTATCTAGATCTATGAGGTATGTTAATGATATTTTGATAGGAATTGCATCAAAACAGTTTTGGGAGTATGACCATTTTTACGATGTTGTTTCTTCTTATCCAAGAGCAAAAGATATTTTTCTATTTTCTGATATCTTCTTCAATATCCTTTTTAAGAGTACTTTAGTTTTCAGTATGTAGACCTTTTACAGCCTTTGTTACATTGATTCCTAAGTATTTCATTCTGGGGGGAATGCTACTGTTAAAGGCGTTTTTCCATAATTTGTCTCTTAGTGAGGTTTCTTTTTAGTGCACAAGAATGCTATTGATTTTTGAGTGTTGACTTTGTATCTAGTTACACTGCTGAACTTGCTTATTAATTCTACTAGTGTTTTGATGGAATTTTTGGAGTCTTCTATGTAGAATATCATGTCATTTGCAAATAATGATAATTTAACTTCTTCCTTCCCTATCCTTATTCTTTTTATTTCTCTCTTGTCCAACTGCTCTAGCTAACATTTCCAGAACTATATTGAGTAGGAATGGTAATAGTGGACATCCTTGTCTTACTCCTGATTTTAGAGTAAAAGCTTTCAGTTTTTGTCCATTTAGTGTAATGTTGCCTGTTGGTTTGTCACAGATGGCTTTTATCAGGTTGAAGTACAGACCATCTATTCTAATTTTCTGTAGGATTTTTATCATGAATGAGTGTGGGACTTTATCAAAAACTTTTTATGCATCTATTGAGATGATTCTGTGATTTTTGTCTTTGACTCTGTTGATATGATATATTTATTGATTTGCATATGTTGAACCTGGGATGAATCTCACTTCGCTGTGGTGTATAATCTTCTTGATGATTTGCTGCCTTCTTTTTGCTAGTATTTTATTGAGAATTTTTGCATCTATGTTCATTTGGCAGGTTGGCTTGTAGTTTTCCTTTTTGGTTGAGTCTTTCCCTGGTTTTGGTATCAGAGTAATACCTCCACCGGAATGAGTTAGGGAGAATCACTTCCCTTTCAATTTCATTAAAGAGTTTGAGGAATACTAGTGTTAATTCTTCTCTAAATTTCTTGTAGAATTCAGCCATGAATCTATCAGGACCTGCATTTTTCTTTGTTGGTAAATTTTTAATTACATTTTTTATTTCATTCATTGATATTAGGTTGTTCAAAATTTTTATATCTTCCTGATTTAGCTTTGGTAATTCATGAGTTTCTAGGAATCTGTCTATTTCTTCTGTGTTTCCCAGATTATGTAAGTAAAGATTTTCAAAGTAGGCATTGAGGATCTTCTTAATTTCCACAGGATCACTACTAATTTCATCCTTTTCATTTCTCATTGCATGAATTTGAATCTTTCTTTCCTTTTTTGATAACATTGGCTAGGGGATTATCAATTTTGTGTATTGTTTCAAAGAACCAACTCTTTGATTAATTCTTTGCATTGTTTTCTTAGTCTCAGTTGCATTAATTTGTGCTCTGATCTTTATTATTTCCTCCATTCTATGAGCTTTGGGTTTGACTTGTTCTTTTTTTTAGAAACTTGAGGTGCAGCATTGAGTTTTTTATTTGTGCTCACTCTGTTTTCCTGACATGACAATTCATTGCTATATAGTTCCCTCTGAAGACTGCTTTCATTGCATCCCACAGGTTTTGGTATGTTTTATCCACATTTTCATTTCATTGTAGATACTCTGTAATTTCTTCTTCAATTTCATCTGTAATCCATTGGTTGTTCAGGAGAGTGTTATTTAATTTCCATGTGTTTGTGGAGTTTTTGCAGTTTCTTTTGACATTAATTTCCAATTTCATTGCACTATGGTATGATAAGATGCATGAAATAATTTCAATTTCTTTGCATTTACTTAAGCATGTTCTATGGGTTAGTATATGGTCTATTGTTCTATTTTAGAGAATGTCCCATGTGCAGCTGAGAAGCATGTGTAATCTGGTGTTGTTGGGTGGAACACTCTGTACACATCAACTAAGTCCATTTATTCACAGGTTTACTTAAGTTCTATTATTTCTTTGCTGACTTTTTGTCTAGTTGATCTCTCTTTGTCATAATGGGATATTAATACAATTGTGTTATTGTGTGTTTGGCTTTTCATGTCTATTTGTATTTGTCTTATATAGTTGGGTGCTCCTGTATTTGATGCATATATATATATATATATATATATTTATGATTATTATCTCTTGTCATGAATTTTTCCCCTAATAAGTATGCATTGACCTTCTTTATCTCTTTTGATCATTTTTGGTTTGAAGTTCACATTGTGCAAAACAGAATAGCTATTCCTGCTTTTTTTCTGGGTTCCTGTTGCATGGAGTAGTTTTCCATCCTTTGACTTTTAGTCTATGGGTTTCTTTACAAGTTAAATGTGTTTCTCTTATACAGCATATTGTTAGATCTTGTTTCTTGGTCTATTCTGCAAATCTGTTTCTTTTGATTCATAAATTGAGGCCACTTGCATTGATGGCTATAACTGATATGCAATGGCTTATCTTTGTCATAGTATCCGTTTTCCCCCTCTGTGTAGTTGCTTGCTTTGCCTGGTAGTTTCTTTCTGTTGTTGGTCTGGGAATTATAATCATTTTTATCTCTATCTAGAATATCTTTCAGTAATCTTTCTAGGGTTGGTGTGATGATCATGTATTTCTTCAGTTGTTGTTCATCTCAGAACTATCTTATTTCTCCATTAATTTTGAAAGATAGTTTTGCAAAGTACATCAATCTGGATTGAAAGCTGTTTTATTTCTGGGGGCTCTTCTTGACTTGAAAGTTGTATTGAGAAGTTGGCTGTGATTCTAGTGGGCTTTCCTTGATAGTTTCCATTCTTTAACAGATTTTAATATTCTGGTTTTGTGTTGAATTTCTGGGATCTTGTTTATCATATGTCTGGGTGTAGATTTATTTTGGTTATGGTTGTTTGGAGTTCTATATGCCTCATTCATCTGTATATCAGATTCTGTCCTCATGCTTGGAAAATTTTCTATTACTTCTGCAAATAGTTTTTTTAAATGTGATTTGCATTTTCTCCTGTATTTTAATTGACTCCTATCAATCTTATATTGTTTTTCTTTGCATCATCTTGGAGCTGTTGAATTATTATTTCATGGTCCCTTGTTACTTTTAAGAGTTCCTTTCTTTCATGGTAGGTAACTGTGATCCTGTTTTCAAGGTCCATCTTCAGATTCATTCAAGCAGTTTTTCCATATTTCAGTGGAATTTTTAATTTACTGGATATCTCTTTGAATCTGTTTCATGCATTCTATTTTTTCTTATATTGTTTATTCAAAGGTTTCTATCATTTGCCTATGTTCCTATATTTTTTAATCTATGTCTTCTGTAACAATGCTGAACAATTCCTTCATTAATATTGTCATTTTTTTTACCTGAGAGATTATTTTTTATCTGATTTCCTCTATAGCCTCATGGATTTGTTCCTTTACTTCACTTGCTATCTTTTCAGAAATTTGAGTTGTGTGACTTCCAGTATTTTCTATATTTATGTCTCCTGTACTTCATCCAGAGGGACAGGGGTTTGAAATTGAATTTTGATATTTTTTGTTCTTTTCACCTCTTGATTAACATTTCAGTTTTTTCAATCCTGTCAGACTCAACTCTCCATCATGTGGGTCTTAAAGTCCTATTGAGTGGCCGATGTTCACTCAGTGCTGAGTCTCACAGTGTGGAGGAGGGGCCAGTCATCTGAATTCTTCCTGTGGGGCCAGTTGAGTGAGTTCTGGATTTTTCCTGGGCTAACTAGCCCAGGAGCACTGATGTGAACCAACCCTTAGCTCATATTGTTACTGCAGCTTCAGACTGTTCCAGGTCACCAGGCCACCTGTCTGTGGTGAGTGCCCCAGCCTATTGTGTCACTGGGGGTCTTTTTGGCCCAGTCAGGCCTTCTGTATTGGGGTAGGCCTTACCAGCACTCTTACTGGACTGCCTGGGGTCCTCTGTATGGCACCCCTATGCTCTCTGGCCAATGTCCTCTGAGTGGTGGGAGGACTCACCTGCACCCTCACCTGCCCTCTGAAGTCCTATGGGTGGGGAGAAATGCTGAGACTCCTGCCAATCCAGAGGTCCTCTGCAAGGGGGGCAACTGCCCCTGCTCTCACCTTCCCACTGAGGTCCCCTGGATGGTGAAGGGGTTTCTGAGGCTCATGCCAGCTGCTGACTTTCTCTAGCTGTGGGGGAGGAGTCCCCAATGCTCTGGCCAGCTGCTGAGGTCTTCCAAGTGGAAGAAAGGGGAACCTAACACTCCATTTATTTTCTTAATTTTCATGGGCTATCCTTGTCTGTTTCAGTACCCAGGCAGGGCACTCCTTACATTTAGTTGTCAAGTCTCCCCAGTCTACTCTTGGCCATGACATTCCTTATTTTTCATGATCTTGACAGGTTTGATGATCTTGGTCACATATTTTTATAGAATTCTTTCTATTGGAATTTGCCTGATTTTCCCCCTCATAATTACAGTCAAGTTTGGGAGAGAAAGACCATGAAGGTAAAGTGTCACTTTCATCCTGCAGTAGCCACAACTTTTCCCTATCAGTGTTGACCTTGGTCTCTGGCTGCTAGTGTTGGTCAAGTTTCTCTACTGTGCAGTTTCCCCCTCTTCTCAGTATGTATTTGGAAACAAATGAATGTGCAGAGTTCACTCTGAGGAGGTAGAGAGGAGTTATGATCCCACTTCCTCCAAGAGGAGTGTCTATGGCAATTACTTATCACTATTTGAAAATACACAGAATACTACCTTTAATGGTCAACACTTAAAATTTAAATTCTGTTATCATCATGTAGGAACACCAGCTTTCCCTAAATAAAATGTAAATAAAGAAGAATAGGTAATTATAGCAAAAGATTAAGTTGATCTACTTGAGGTCTTCAGATGGGGTTGAAATCTATAATACATATATCCATGTGCAGATAGGTTCTAAACACTTACATACCACATTTAAAGATTAGACATCATGACATGGGGGCAAAAGAAATGTTATATTTTGAATTAAATGTGGCCAGGCAAGGTGGTGCACACCTCTATTTCCAGTACTGAGGGAAGCTAAAGTATGAAGATTTCAAATTCAAGCCCAAACTTAACTTAAACTGAGTGACAGTGAAACCCTTGACTCAAAATTATTAAAGAGGGCTGGGAATGTAGCTCAGTGCAAAGGTCCTGGGTTCAATCCTCATACTGAAATAAATAAATGCATGGTATAATGCTATTAAAATATATAACTATTTTATTTAATATATATATATAGATATAGATATATAGATATATAATTTTTTCCTTTGGCTCAGAAAAATGCATAAAAACCACCAGTTACACCCTGAGATATGTACACTACTATAGGCTGACTTTGGACTTGGCCATAATTTATAATGAAGCAACTGACTGCACAAACAGGTGAAATGCAACAATACTGCAAAGTTTATATTGGGCTTGAATTATTTATTGATCTATTGTTTCAGTAATCATTTGTGTAGTGCCTACTGTGTGCCAGGCATTGGATAAGCAAGAAAATGAGATCATTACACTGCCTCAAGCATTTAGCAGACAACAAATTGAATGATGGGATTAGATTCCTGCTATGTGATCAGAATCATTAGTAGAAACAAAATGTGCTAGGAGTGAAAAGCCAGGCCAGTCAGAGACATTCAGGATGAGGCTCACTCACAAATCCACTGAACAAATACAGTTTTGGTAAACAAACACCTGGCTCAGCTTATCACAAGGCAGGTGCAGCCTGACCCACCCTGCTCCCAGCTGGCAGACAGCACCCAGAGCCCAGCTTTGTCTGCTTCCTGGTTAGCACAAGGAGGTGAACTGGGAGCCACATGCAGCTGGGGGGTGTGTATGTGCAGGCAGGCATTGAACATGACTGTCACAGTAGGAAAGAAAACAAGCCAGCACATGCTGAAAGGATCTGTATGACAAGGAAACAAAACCTGAGAAATGACCAGCTCCTGCTACCAACAGGAGTTACCCGGTTGTTTTTTTTTTTAACGTTTTTACACTGGAATATTTACTTTTACTTTTTAGATTTTCTGGAATCTTTTTTTTTTTTTACTTAGAGAAAAAAAAACAAAACAGAAAAAGGGGTAGAAATAACATAGAATTAAAAAAAAATAGTAAGACTCAGGGCACAACATTCCAACACCTGAGGTGAAAAAACTGAGTGAAAATCATGAAAATAATTATTTTAGAAGAAACAAATCCTTGCACTTTGGGATTTTGCTAGTTCTGCAATTTGATTTATTTCTGTTAAGACATAGTTTGCAAACATATTTTAAGAATGTTTATTTTTATAAATCTCAACTCACATCTTAAGACATTTTTCTGTCACTATAATGAGTGTCTGGTGCCCAAATTAAGAACCATGTACCCAGCCACAATCCATGAACCTCTGCATTAGATAATGTGCACATGAAGTCACAAACAAGCAAGTGTACAAATATTTCCAGCATGTACCAAACAGGAGACTTTTATCTGTAGACAAAATTACTGACATTTCTAATTGATGCCTGATTTGGGGTTCTGCCACCTCCCCTGCACCTTTTAGAAGAGCAATGTCTGAAAATGATGGAAAAGGAGGAAGAAACAGCAAGATCCACTTGATGCCCCTGGACACTCCATCTGCAGTGGTCCAGAGGTGATGTGACAACAATGAGCTGTCAGGGGCACAAACCAAAGAGCACCTCCTTTTGCTTCAACTTAATTGGGCAAATCAGAGTTTACTATGGTACATACATCTTACTTCAGAGCTCTGCAGAGTCTCTGAAGAATCTTCCTGATTGCTACTAGATTGACGCAAGCAAAGAACATATTTCATATAGTTTCAGTCCTTTTGAGATTACTGAGGCTTCATTTATGGTCTAGCATGTGATCTGACTTTGAGAACATTTCATGAGTTCTGAGAAGATTTTATGTCCTGACACTGCAGATTGTGTTGTTCTATAGGTGTCTTGTTGGCTTGTACTTTTGTTCAAGTCTTCTATTTCCTTATTCATCCACTGCCTTATTGGTTTTTTTTTTTATTTTAAAGAGGGTAAAATTAAACACAACAAAACAGAACATAAGGAAGCAATGTAGGAGGGGAGCCAGGCCCATGCTGTGAGGTGAGTTCCACCTCCCTGGTGCTAGCCCTGGGAGAGTTTGGGACCATTGCTCCAGGCAGTTGGGTGCCTGCTCAGCCTCCTAGGACATTGGACTAGGTTCCAGAGGATTCTTGGGCATGGACCACGCCCAGCAACCTTCATTCAACCAGGGGAGCCAGGCCCACATTGTGAGGGGAGCCAAGGCCGCGTGAGTCCCAGGAGCCGAGGGCACAGGAGGTAATTCCCAACACATTCAGGGAAAGCTTTGGAACATTGCTCGAAACAGAGAAATAGAGGAAAATGACAAAATGAAAGACCAAAATGCCATCTCAAACCTCCGGCCCATCCCAAGAAAGCCTAGGAGCCATGTACATAGAAGAAAATACTAGTCATATACCTGAAATGTCTGAAATGATATCAACTGAAATAAAGAAGCAAGTATGAGAAGCTATAAAGGAACTCAAATCAGAAATAATCTTCCAGGTAAAAGAAGAAATGATAAAAGTAGTGAAAGAAATACTGAACGCATCTAAAGAAGACAGAGCTAAAAAATTAGAGGAACAAAGCAAACTGATAGAATCCCTGAATGAACAGTATAAGAAACAAACAGAATGCATGAAGCAGATTCAAAGAGATATACAGGAAATCAAAAATTCTATTGAAAGTTGCCAAAACCACTTCAACAAAAGTGAAGATAGAATTTCAGACCTCAAAGATAAGATTGCAGCTAGTGGACAGGAAAGGAAAGATCTTCTAAAAATAACAAGGAATCAGGAAATAACAATTGAACAGCTGAAAAATGATGCAAAGAAAAACAACCTAAGATTAATAGGGATAAATGAAAAAGAAGGGGACAACACAAATGATATCAAGAAGCTTTTTACAGGAGTAATACTAACCTAATGACCCATATACGAAAATCACACCCACTAATCAAAATTATCAACCACTCATTTATTGATTTTCCAGCCCCATCTAACATCTCGGCATGATGAAATTTCAGCTCACTATTAGGAATCTGCCTTGGGTTACAAATTATTACAGGATTATTCCTAGCAATACACTACACTGCAAACACTACCATAGTATTCTCATCCGTTACCCACATTTGCCAAGATGTTAACTACAGCTGACTAATTCAATATCTACATGCAAATGGAGCATCCATATTTTTAATTTTCCTTTTCCTTTATATTGGACGAGGAATTTACTATGGATCTTACACATTCATAGAAACCTGAAATATTGGAATTCTACTTCTATTCGCAGTTATGGCTACTGCATTCATAGGTTACATATTACCCTGAGGACAAATATCATTCTGAGGCACCACAGTAATTACAAATCTCTTATTAGCTCTCCCTTATATTGGAACAATACTCGTTGAATGAATCTGAGGAGGTTTCTCAGTTGACAAAGCCACCCTCACACGCTTCTTTGCCTTTCACTTCACCCTCCCTTTTATCATCACAGCCCTTGTCATAGTGCACCTCTTATTCCTTCATTAAACCAGATCAAACAACCCCTCAGGACTCAATTCAGACTCTGATAAAATCCCATTTCACCCTTACTATATAATCAAAGACATTTTAGGATTACTATTCATAGTACTAGCACTCCTATGCTTAGTCCTCTTTTCACCCCACCTTCTCAGTGACCCAGATAACTACACCCCAGCCAACCCTCTAAATACACCCCCACACATTAAGCCAGAGCGATACTTTTTATTTGCCTATGCAATTCTCTGCTCTATCCCTAACAAACTAGGAGGAGTATTAGCCCTCGTATTCTCAGTCTTAATCCTAGCTCTATTCCCAATACTCCACTTATCTAAACAATGCAGCATAACATTTCATCCCCTTAGTCAATGTCTCCTATGATTACTAGTAGCTAACCTCATTATCCTCACATGAATTGGGGGACAACCAGTTGAATACCCTTACATCACAATTGGCCAACTAGCATCCATCACCTACTTCTTCATTATCCTTGCCCTTTTCCCACTAGCAAGCATAGTAGAGAACAAAATCCTAAAGAGTCCTGGTAATATAAACAATTACCCTGGTCTTGTAAACCAGAAATGGAAATCAACTTTCCCCAGAACACATAACTCAAGGAAGAGACAAGCCACACCATCAGTACCCAAAACTGAAATTCTTATTAAACTATTCCTTGATCACATGAACATGTGAAAAATGTATTCATATGGTGTTCCCATGCACCACTCACTGTTAATCATTGAACAAACGAACCCTTAATAGTGGCTGTACCATTAGGATGTCCTGATCCAACATCGAGGTCATAAACCCTGTTGTCGATATAGACTCTAAAACAGGATGGCGCTGTTATCCCTCAGGTAACTTGGTCCATTGATCAAAAGATTTTTGGGTCAAGAGGTGATTGTAAACTTTGACTTGTAGTGTCTAGGTTAATATCATTCAGAGGTTTTGTTATTCTCCGAGGTCACCCCAACCGAAATTATTAATTTAGGTTTTGTGTATTTTGTGTCCTTGTGGACTTGAAGTGGTTAGGTTAAATTAATAAATTAAAGCTCCACAGGGTCTTCTCGTCTTGTTAAATTATCCCCACCTCTTCACAGGGAGGTCAATTTCACTGACATAAAGCAAGAGACAGTTAAATCCTCATTAAGCCATTTATACTAGTCCTTATTTAAAGAACAAGTGATTATGCTACCTTTGCACGGTTAGGATACCACAGCCATTGAAACTAATTTGTCACTGGGCAGGCAGTGCCTCTAATACTGGTTATGCTAGAGGTGATGTTTTTGGTAAATAGGCAGGATTTGTGTTTGCCAAGTTCCTTTTGCTTTTCTTTTGTCTTTCCTGGATAGCACTCCTGTGTTGGGTTAACAAATAGTTTAATCAGAATACTAATGAGGAGTCTTATTAGATTGTTAACAATCAATTGTATTATTGATTTAAGCTTGTGCAGGGAGAAATATTTCTTGTTACTGATATCAACATTATCTCTTCTATATGTTTATAGATTAATCCAATTGTTGGTCAGGGGTTTATTTAGTTTTTATAGGGATTGTATGTTTTGTAGGGCTTGTTGAGCTTGAATGCTTTCTTAATTGATGGCTGCTTTTAAGCCAACTATGGTATTTTGATTTGTCTACTCACTGTTGAAGGTTGTTTCCTTGTTTTAAAGAGCTGTCCCTCTTTAAACTAAGTTTTAAGTTTTCATTAGACTTAGTGGTGCTTTGAGAAAACTTAAAGCCGAGCTAAAATTCATATTTGGATAACCAGCTGTCACCAAGCTCAGTTGGCTTTTCACCTCTACTTCGACATCTTCTCACTATTTTGCCACATAGATGAGTTTGCTTCCCAAACATGAGAATGGAAGCTGATATACAGATTAGTGAAGCATATAGAACTCCAAATAGCCATAACCAAAATGAAACTACACCCAGACATATAATAATCACCATCCCAGAAATCCAACATAAGAACAAAATATTAAAAGCTGTTAGAAAGATAGATCACCTATAAAGGAAAACCTATCAGATTCACAGGAGACTTCTCAACACAAACAATGAAGTCAAGAAGAGCATAGAGTGAAGTATTCCAGATCCTAAAGGAAAATGACTTCCAACCCAGACTGATGTACCCTGAAAAACTGTCCTTCAAAGTGGGTAGAGAATTAAGATACTTGCATGACAAAGAACCATGATCACCAAACCAACCCTGCAAAGAATACTGAAAAACATTCTAGATACACATAGGAAAAAAACCATTAAGCAAGACAGACAATTAAGCAGAATGGAAAGGTAAAGATACAACAGCAGAAAGATAACAGGTCAACAATAAACCAATATATAACAGTTATAACCATTAATGTAAATGGCCTCAATTCACCAATTAAAACAAACAGACTGGCAGAATGGATCAAGAAACAATGTCCAACCATATGCTGTCTACAAGAAACCCATCTAACCCAAAAAGAAAACTCATAGACTGAAAGTCAATGGATGGAAAACAATACTGCATGCAATAGGAACTAAAAAAAAGCAGGAGTAGCTATTTTGTTTGCAGATAATGTGAACTTCAAACCAAGAATGATCCAAAGAGATTAAGAAGGTCACTACATACTAGTTAAGGGAAAACGTCAAGAGGAAGAGATAACAATCTTAAATATATATGCACCAAATTCCAGAGCACCCAGCTACGCAAAGCAAGTATTTATAGAAATGAAAGCAATAACAAAGAAGCAATAACACAATTATAATAGGGGACCTTAACATGCCATTGACACAAAGGGATAGATCAACTAGACAGGAAATCAGCAAAGAAATAACAGAACTGAATCACAACTGTGAACAAGTGGACTTGATAGATATATACAATGTTCCATGCAACAACATCAGAATATAAATTCTTCTCAGCAGTACATGGGACATTCTCTAAAATGGAACATATACTTGCCCACAGAGCATATTTAAGTAAATGCAAGAGAATTAAAATTATCCCATGCATGTTATTGGATCATAGCACCACGAAACTAGAAATTAATGATAAAAAGAAGCTGAAAAAAAACCACAAACACATGGAAATTGAATATTACACTTTTCAGCAATCATTGGCTCATAGAGGAAATTAAAGAAGAAATCAAACAATATCTATGAGCAAACAAAAATACAAATACAACTTACCGTAACCTGTGGGATGCAATGAAAGGGTCCTCAGAGGAAAATTAACTGCACTGACTTCCCACATTAGGAAAACAGAATGAACACAAATAAACAACTTGATACTACACCTCAAACATCTAGAAAATGCAGAGCAAACCAAGCCCAAAGCCAAAAGCAGGGAGGAAATTATAAAGATTAGAGCAGACATTAATGCAATAGAGACTAAGGAAACTATTCAAAGAATCAATGAATCAAAGAGTTGGTTCTCTGAAAGAATAAACAAAATTGATAAGCCCCTAGCCAACCTTATAGAAAAAAAGGAAAGAAAAGACTCAAATTCATGAAACACAGAATGAAAAAGGTGAAATCACTATGGACCATGTGGAAATAAAGAAGATCATCAACAACTATTTTGAAAACCTCTACTCTCATAGGTTTGATAACACAGAAGACATGGACAGATTCCTAGAAACATATGAACCACCAAAGCTGGATGAAGAAGATGTAAAACCCAATTTCTATTAATGAAATTGAAAATGTAATTAAGTCCTTACCAACAAAGAAGAGCCCAGGCCCAGATGGATTCACTGCAGAATTCTACAAGAAATATAAAGAAGACTTAATGTCGACACTCCTCAAACTCTTCAATGAAATTGAAAGGAAAGCAATTCTCCCTAAGTCATTCCTGGAAGCAAATATCACTTTAGTACCAAAACCTGAGAAAGACACAACTAAAAAAGAGAACTATAGGCCAATCTCCCTAATGAACATAGATGCAAAAATTCTCAATAAAATATTGGCAAACAGGATGCAGCAAATCATCAAGAAGATTATACACTATGACCAAGTGGGATTCATGGGATGTAGGGATAGTTCAACATAGGTAAATCAATAAATGTAATCCACCATATCAATAGAGCCAAAAGTAAGCATCACATGATCATTTCTATAGATGCAGAAAAAGCTTTTGATAAGACCCAGCACCCATTCATGATAAGAACCTTACTGAGAATTGGAATAGATAGTCTTTACCTCAATATGATAAAGGCCATCTATGACAAACCAACAGCCAGCATCATATTAAATGACCAAAAACTGAAAGCCTTTACTTTAAGATCAGGCACAAGACAAGGATGTCCCTTATCACTGCTCCTATTCAACATAGTACTGGAAATACTAGCTG
>PVLA01013182.1:0-38606 GCA_004027455.1 Hydrochoerus hydrochaeris
TGACATTTCTTTCATCAAGTTAGAATTTAAAAAAATCAATGTGAAGTTTGTTTACAGAAATTTTATTTTTGCATACCAGAGCCTATTGTCTGAGATGCTACACCTCCTGCAAAGCTATTAGAATTATGCCAAGAGCACGAAGGACATAGCTGGCAATTCCAAATAGAGGAATTGACAAAGATTTACATATGGGACAAAAAACCAATGCCACCCTCAAAAAAGGAGATTAAAGAAAGACTATGAAAAAGACTATTAAAAATGAGCAAGCAGGTTTGAGGGGGTAAAATGTGGATGATATAGCATTTGGGGAACACAATATCATTACTTTCCATAGATCAGAAGTGACATGGTGAGAAAGTCATAGCTGTAACTCACAGAGAGGGTTATTGTAGTAGAAAATGCTGGCTTTGGGAAGAGGAAAAAAAAAAGCTTTTTCTCTTTCCCATTCCATTCTTAGATCTCATGCAAATAACTCCAACCAGATGAACCCAGCTAGAAGCCAGACCAAATGATGCCTTCCAAAATGGCGGCCACCCAGTCTCTGAGCAGTGTGGGGAGGGGATCTGGAAAGGTAAACTGGAAAATGGCAAGCAGTGAAAAGACTTGGGGGAAAAAGTGTTTAAACTAAAGGAACAGAATGAAAAGGGGAAAAAAGGAAATTCCAGAGTAAATTTAAGCAACAGTCAGTACTTTGATGTGGTGGAGTATGGTTCCTCAGGGTGGTGACTTGTATAGTTCTTCCGGGTGGTAACTTGGAATCTAACAGACATGGTTCAGGAAGGAAGGAGGGCTGGGGGCAGAAGGACCCAGGCCCATAGTCTCAAGCTCAAGGTTCATGTCAGGAAATCCAGCAGAACATGGTGGAATAGGACAGAGAAGACTGCTACATTAGTCTCATCATCTTACCCCAGTTTTTACTTCAGGGTATCAGAATAGGACTCTCAAGTCAGAAGACTGAGTAGTGATTTTCTGATTAGGTAATTGTCATTCATGTTTTAATAATATGTATTGATTCATACCAGGCTATTCCTATCACAGTCTAGGTGTTGAGTTCATTTCTTCACCAAAGACCATCCTAGTAAGATACTTAATCACAAGTGGCTGTGGCTTGCAATCCGAGGCTGCTCCAGGGCAAGAACCATCAGCATTTCCTGAGATCCACACCATGTTGGAACTTTGGGTGCTGGGAAAACAAACAGCCAGCTTGCCAGTCTGTTAAGTGGCTGTGAGAGGACTAAGAATCAAACGCGCACTCCCCCACCCCCTACTCCCTCGTTAGCAAGTGGGAGCCAGAGATCTGAGCATCTCTTGTGAGTTTGACTATAAGCAATATAGCAAATAAGGGGGATTTCCTTCTACCATCTCTTTGAAGGCAAATATTTTTGTCTTTGTTTTGCTCTGTTCTGATTAATGGTATTGCTGTATTCAATATTCTGTTTTAATAAATTCAGTATTTCCTTTGATTCTACTGTACCTGATTGAAAGCACAACTATTGTGAAGAAAATGAGATCTACTATTGTACCTATCACTGTTATTCCGGTAACCTGCTATGAAGTTCTGTACTAATTTCACTACACTGTCTCAATTGGCTTTGTTCCATCTTGTTCTGCTGTATTTTACTACCTTCAAAATAAATAAATAAAATTTAAAAAATAAAAAGTAAATAACAACAAAACAGATCAGTAAGGTATTGAGCAAGCTGAAACATGATATAACTAAACATAATGGACTTAAAAAGCAAAAGGAGGAAAACAAAGTGCTCTAAAGGATATAACTGCATGTATATCTAAGTGTGTAGGATTGATAACCATGTTGCTAACATTTTGTTGGATCATTGAACAGAACTGTTTGTAGCCTCACTGTTTAAATGTTCACTTTGTATGCTTTAATTTTGTAATTTGAACAACTATATGTAAGAATACAATATGTAATGTATCAACTAGTGATTTCTTACTGTTCTTTTTTTTTGGAAGTTCTGTATTGTTTCTGTTTTGCTTTTTTTCTCTTTAAATAAAATTTTGAAAACATACAATATTTAAATTTTTTTTAAAAGATACTTAATCACTGGGCTTGCTGGCCATGGTTTTCTGTCAGCATTGCGAGACTGTGTGCTAATGAGGTGTTCCAGCGCATTCTCATCATCAGGTGGGAAGACTCCCTTGTGTGGTGTGAAATCACACAAGCATGTGTTGCAGCTAATTAATTGGATGGCAACCAATCGCTCAAGTCTTCTCCCATGTTACTGCATTCCTGGCTTTTCACACACACCGTGTCAACATGTTTGCACAGTTTGTTTAGTTCACCTTTTTATCAGAAATCTAACAGTAATTTGCCAAGAGAATTATCATTTTTAAAACATTTTTGATTGCTTTGCCTTCTCTAATATTAACAACATCTCCAGGGACAACACTTCTTCAGAATTCTGTTGGCATAAGTTTCTTCCATTGTCTAGAACAATTTACCAGTACCTAGCATGTTGCATTTTCAGATTTAGTATTGAATATTTTTCTTCAGAAATAATGCCAGCTTAAATTTATACCTCTTTCTTCAGGATCAGAAATCTCCTATACTGGAAAACTATCTGAAACCAAACACTTTACTAGGCACACGAGGCTTGTGAGTTTTATTTACTAAACTGCTGTTCACATATATAGACATACACGATATAGACATACACGATCTCATAAAGTGTTTTGTTCATTTTTATGTATACTGTGGCTGACGGCAACCATGAAATCTATAAAAAAATCATAAAAACAAAATATTTTGGAGCTGGGTTTGAACTTGAATTTTCCTGGCTAGAAACCATCATCTTAACCTGTCCTGCACTTTGTACAGCACCCCACCATTCTTCCACCCTCTCCACCCTTGGGAGAGTCTTTATTTCAGAGGGAGGGCAGAGTACAGAGAATCTTCTAAAGAGAATCATTTTGGCAGAATATGAAATTACACGAACCATTAACATTTTGATATAAATGAATTGCTCATTATCTTTCCAAAGATATTTATAATTTATGAGAAATCTCACTTAAAACCTAAGAAATAACTGTAAGAGGAGTTTCTAAGTATTATGATTGATCCTAGAAGTTGCTATTAAATAAAGAAATATTTAGGGGTACTCACAATTTATTACTCAAATTTCTTAATCTTTTTCTAGAGCTAATTTCATAAATTTATCAGTTAGAGTTACCAGATACAAAAGATCTTATTCTTCATACTAAGGTAATATTTTTCTTTTTAACCTTCATAAACAGGTCACACCACAGCTCTCAATTTCTCACCACAGGGTTGATTCAGTGGCGATCTGTGAGTACCATGAATTGCTCCAACCACCACCAACAGCCTGGGTTCCATCTGCCTCCACATGCTGACATAGAATCTCTCGGGACTTCACCTTGAACATTCAAAATCCAGAACTGTGAGGAGCATATTTTTGTTATTTACATGCCACTTTGTCTGAGATATTCTGTGGTAGCAGCCTGAATGGACTAAATGCACAGTCCAAATAAAGTAAAAATATTGCCCTACTATATGAAAAAGTTCTGGCTTTCCTGCAAGTCAATTTTATTGTTTTATATAAACTCTCCAATTTAGATCTGGTTTTCACCTGTGTTCCTCATTATTGTTGGGTAAATGCAAGAGCAGTAAATGAGAAATTATAGAACTAAATTAAAGTTATCTGTTCTGCTAGTGAAGAGTTTATCTTTATGACTTATATGTGGTTAATCTAAGGAAAATCATCCTCATCTAGTGATTGATCAAATTCAAATTTAATTCCAGTCCTTAAGAGGAATAATTTATTGTTGGGTTACCTTAACAGGACTCCTCTGCACCTTGGAACTTCATTTCCCTCCCCGCCCCCGGTTCTGTAAATCTATAGAAAGCCATGCATAGCTCTTCAGGCTCTTAAAAATCAGTAACCAGATCACAGCAAAAGAGTGGTACAAAATGTTCAGTCTATTTTTCTGAACATCTCTTATTCAGTAGATATTATCCAAACAGATTTACATTATCTTTGTTGGCCTATAATTCCATTAAACAGTTTGTTTACATGGAATCTGGGATCTCTAGTTATTTCCAGTAGATTTGGTTCACAATTTTCTGTTTCATCATTTCCAGAAGCAGTTACATGTTTTGTTTTGTTGTAAGTTGATGAGAGGCTTTGGCAAAATAATTGCTTTTAGTTGTAGCACAGTGGATGTACGCTCTATGAGTGCAGGTGGGCTGGTCAAATTATGAGATACTGAGATACAAAATTTTAACTTTCAGTTACCAGAAACCAATGTTAATGGAACAGAATATGTAGCAAGAAATTTCTGTCCTTGATGCTTCTGAGTAAAGCGTGATATTATATAATATCTAACTATATACAGCCTCAGAAATTATTCTTATTCTGAGCAATGCCAACAGAATTTATAAACTAGCAAAAGTTTACTTAGACATTCACAGGAAAGTTAGTAGTAAATACTTTGTGGGAATTTATAGAGCACTTATCCACTTGAAGAATTCATGTTTGCAGTAGGCTTATACATCCATAAAACTACAAACAGAAACATAAATAGCTAAAGTAAGAAGAAGTAAATGAATTTAACATTTGTCAGGCACCTAACAAGGAACCATATCTTTTGGACTACTGTAGGTAAATAACAATGAGAGTATACATATATCAAGTAAATCCTACACATCAGGAATGATAAGTGGTCATAAAGAGACACCCCTTAGTCTTCACATTAACACTATTAACAATTGAGGAGAAGAAACTGAAAGACACCAAGAAACTTGCCCAAGGTCATGCAACTCATGAATTGCAGGCCCATATGACTATATATTGTAGTCCTAAACCTAGTGCTATGGAGCTTATTTTAATAAGGCAAAACTGTCACCATGAAATGCTACAGAAAATCACAGACACCAAGGGGTGCAGACAGAACAGAGAAGTGCTAATAATTGATTCAGAGCCCAGACAAAAGGCCAGGTTTATCACAAGTTGCCTCTAATGTCCATGTTTCTGTGTGCATGCGTGTGTGTGTGTGTGTGTGTGTGTGTGTGTGTGTGTGTGTGTCTGTGTACGCTGAGTAGTGGTAGGAAGACAAGATAGTTGTGTGTCTAAAACAGCATGGTATGGGCAGACAAGAGGGAAGGCACTTAAGCTGTGGTCCATGTGGGAAGTCAATGTTTTTGCTGAGAAAGTGATATGTACTACTTATGTCAATGATTCCATACTGAATTTGAAGAAACAGAGAGAGAGAGAGAGAGAGAGAGAGAGAGAGAGAGAGAGGAGTGAGAGAGAGGAGGAAGATAGAGAGAAAAGAAACATAAAATATTTTAGTGAACACCTATCAAGGAGCAATGATAACAGTAAAGTTGTTGAGAAATAAAAAAAAAACAAATACTTGGATTCTAGTTGCTTGGGCTCCGTGGATGAGGAAGGAGAGCAAAGGCCAACAGAATACTAAAAATTTGTAAAAGTCAGATTAAAGTCCTGTGTGTCCAGGCTGGTGAAGCACACACTTTACTGAGCACTATGTACCAGTACTGAGTCTTTTAAAAATACCTTCACTATCATCATTAGTCTCTCTTCATACAATAGTACCTCAGTTCAAAAATTTAATTTGCCCCCTGCGTGTGAGCCAGTCAGAGTGCAGACTGGGGAGAGCAAGGAGGGAAGCTAAGCCCCTGCCTGTGAGCCAGCTGGCGCGCAGACAGGGGAGAGAACAGCACCCCCTCCCCTGAGGAACCTGCTGATTTGAAGGAACTGTACTGTTTGCTTGACCTGGCAAGCCTAACGCCCAGCAACTATTTAGAGGACAACAATATGCCATATAGTAACAACTGTAGATTTCCTACTGTCTTATCACTGTTTCAACTTGTTTTATTGTTGTTTTATTCTCTTGAAAATTAAATTTAAAAAAAGAATCTAATTTGCTACATGATGCGGAGAAAGATGACCACATTCATGTTTGTGCCTGGAAGATGGCTATGGTTGTGTTGGTTATCTGATGCAGATTTCAAGAATTAAAGCACAATTTTGCCAAACAGGTCTGTTTGGGAACATAACTACCTGCAAACAGAAGCGTTTGTGAACCAAGGCGCTATTACTGTGAATTCAATGGCATTTTCCCCAGTGAAGCAATAGTAACTCATATTGTTTCCACAGATGCCAGAAATTATCTGAAAATTTTTGGCATAAGTGATCTAATTTTAAATGTCTCAATTTTGGAATGAGTTAAAACTTAACTGAGGGAACTACATATTCTCTTTATTTGGTCTCCTAGTCCATAGGACAAGTTTTGTGCAGGTTCCCATGATGTTCTCCCAAAATGCAAAACACAAGTATTAGAATCGACACTTATAATTTTTACAGCAGGCTTCCAGTACCAGGGAGAGCTCCAAACTTCAGTAATTGTTTTTCTTGGCCACTTTGTTTCTTAGAAGTACGTTTGGGCAGGAATTTAAACCCAACTGTTATCTTCTTAACCCAATTAGGTTTATTTATGACTGGTGTGGTTTAATAATTACTTGTTAGGGGCTGGGGATTTAGCTCAGTAGCATAAGTGCCTGCCTGGCAAGCACAATGTTGTGAGTTCAATCCCTGGTACAAAAAAAAAAAAAAAAAAAAAGCAAAAATAACTACTTGTTAATAAAAAGAACCTACAATCAGCAATATTTTCTACAAACTCATTAACTGTCTAAGAATTCCATTTTAGAGTATAATGCCAAGAATTAATTACTAAAACAGACTTTATAGGATAGGGGATTAAATTCAAGCCTTCTCTGCCTCAGCTCACTAAGGCCTTTCTGCACTCCACCACTGTTTTCAGGAATTTCACCTTATATCTTGTTTTCAGCAGTTCTGTGTACTGAGTTGTTCTTGGTTGACCTGGGATGAAAAGATGGGCATATTCACGGCAGTCTGAAATGTTCTGCTCAATTCCACTGAAAACTTCTATCATCTATATAAACAATTGCTGTGCTTATTATTTGTGAGACTTTTTGTTCCAATTAGGAGAATTTTGATATGGGTCCAGCAATACATCTAGACCTACTGTCTTATCACTTAAATATTCACGGGGAAGGCAAAGCGTGGGCAACATTCTGTGGATGCCTTAGCTTCTCCAAAATGTGACAGGAAAAAAATAATGACTGTGACAAGAGTGATTTCTTAAGATCCATACACATAATAACAATGGAGTGTGTTAAATAAATATAATGCAATATGCATTGTGTTTATTTTTTTCTCATTGCTGCAAACACCTATAACACATGTTTGAGTACATCATATAAGACACTTCCATTAGAATGTACTGGCAGCATATTGTAGATCGTGGTTTTTTAAAATGGTTTCTCCGTTTTTTAGTTCACTTTCCTCTAAAATAGAAAACAATGATTCCTTGACGTTTTCTGCCACAGAGAGTTAAAGCAAGAGAATATGTCAGAGAAGATGCATACAAGGTGTGCTCAGCTGTATATCCTCATATCACTGGGTTTCTCTGTTTAAACCATTTACATGAACTAGTAGAAACACATTTTAAAATGAAGAGACACAATATAGTGCATGACACACAATTCACTTTTTATGAACTAAACACAATTTTCTAATAAAGAAAAGACTTATGATGTGCCTTACTGAGAAATGATATAGGTTTTTATTTTTATTTTTGAGTTTTTATTTTTAATTTTAACTTATGTATTGAATTAAGGGTGCATTTCAAAGTTGGGGCTCTATTTCTAATTTGCTGGGCTACTGGTTTAAGCTTTGAGAATCTACATGTACTATACATATTTAATGTGTTCAGCTCATATTTTTTCCCCTCTAATGTTAGTTAGTTATAATAACCCCCAAAACTATAGTTTATAGAAGAAACAATCTCCAGTGTATAACACTAAGGAAGATGATACTATTGTTATGGATTATACATTGTGTCAACTTGAGAAGCTTAGAAGTTTAACTGGGAGACTCAGCAGGGAGCCAGGGTTCTTACCTTGTCAATATCTTCATCCTGTGCAAAGGAGGGCAGGGAGATTTTGTGAGTGCTACACCGGCCCTGGAGGGTGGGGGTGGCTGCATACACTATAAGGGAGGAGAAGAGGCTTGTTTTTTCTCTTTTGCTCTGGTTGATTTTTGCTCTGGCTGCTGCCTCGAAGTGTTGCCCCTGTCCCATGCCACCCTGCCTTGGAGTCAGCTGGTTATGGACTGAAACCTCCACAAACAGTGAGCTCAATAAACCTTCCCTTCCTTCATTTTGGGTGTCAGGTGTTTTGTCCCAGTAATGAGAGAAAAGTAACCAAGACAACTATTAATGAGTTAATATTCGACCGTTAGTACTTTAGACATAAATCCAGCTAACGTTAGCCAGGTCTATCTTCCAGGTGTTTCCCTAGGTCACTGATGCCCACCTTTTAATGATGGAATGCCAACCCAAAGTCCACTTGTTTATCACAAAGTACCAATATTTAAATTAATCTTGTATACTGAGGTTTTTGTTTAGAAAAACAACTGCACAATAACAGGTTTTGTTTTAAGTGAAAAACGTAATAGCATATATTCCATAGGCTAACCACCCAGATCCTTGACTTCTCGCTGTGGATTTACTATGCCGGGGTGTTGTCCTAATTCTCTTTTTCTGACTTTTGACTCTGCCTTTTGCCCTTTTAGTGGGGGCATTTTATAACCACATACCTTTGAGACCATTATAATCATGGCTATGTACTTTCATATCATATGTACAATATTTCCTAAACATTATGAGGCTTCTGGTATTAATCATGTGCTCCCAAAGTCTTGCTATATGGAGTAATCTCTGGCTAAAGAAAGTTATTTAGGTGAACATTTAAAATTGTGCTATACAAAATAAAATGATCTTGCATGCCAAAGCCCATTAGTTATCACTTAGAAATATTAATATTCATTGTGTGAGACAGGTTGGGTGCCTTCCTATAAGGTCAGCAAGTACTCACATGGGCTACCTCTGAAAGGAAGGGGAAAAAAAGAGAGGCAAGGCACAGAGGGAATGGTCCAACCAACTAAGGGATTGTTATTTGTAAGTTTATCTCTGGAATTAATATTCCAGAAGGAAAGAACCAAAATTTAGAAATAAGGATATATAGAAGTGCTTCAAACCTGAAAGCCTGGAAATGTAGAGTGAAGACCACAGCAAGTGGGAAAATTTTAATCATTGAGCTGCTGAGTCAAGTGTAAAATGAGGCAAGAGATAAGGAAAACAGATGCAGCTATAAATTTGCAAATTTTGGAGCCTCTTTGGGAAGTTTCTTTATTAGGATCTGAATAACATCAGCAGGCTGTATTTTTTCAAGAAATAAAGATAGTTCATAACGTTGTTCAGTCTTTCCCTAGACTTAAGGTCAGGACATCTGGGTACAAGCCCAGATCAGTTTCTCAGCTGTGTGCGCATGTCAGTTGCTTAACATTTCTAGCTTCCATTTCCTCCTGGGGAAAATGTGAGCAATAAAATCATATCTACACACCTCACAACACCACTGTGAGGACCAAGTAAGATAATGGTGCTTGGGATGGACAAGGAAAGAAGTTTCATAAATGTTACCTGTGATCATTACTCAAACTAAATGATATAATTAAGAATTTGTGTCTCAGTTAATCTTCCTTTTGGAGCATGTTGAGAGACCGATACCTATGCTTTTGCAGAATAAAGCTGTACCTTTTAAGAAGCACAAAGCCAAATCTCAGAAAACCCAATAATTAACTGTCCATTTACCTACATAGGTGTGGACAGAAAGTCAATAAAACTATGCATATGAAAGTCAATTTTTCCTCTTACAGTACAGAGCAAGAGAAAATTGTGTTGAACAAGCAATTACACATTTCATATATTTTTCTTGCTAATAGTCTAATTATTTTAACTTTTCTATTATATATACTGAGGATTTTTCTTTTCTATTACATGATATATAAAATAAAAATCATATTTTATTCCATAAAATAAATTATCCTTTAAAAACAATAAAATTCTACTAACATTTATATAAGTCTTTAAGATTTGTAAAATTCTTATGATTCTCTTATTACATACAGTTCCTTGTTCAAGTGGATGTAAGAGCTGATTTCTCTGTTATTTTGTGGAGACATGGTGGTGCCACCCATATGGCATCTGTGTGTGGAGGGACATGTAGGTAAGTTTTAATAGTGATTCTGTGCTTCATCTCTGGACAGAAAGCAGGTTAGATTCACTATGATGGGGATATATGACAGAGTTGAGTAAGTGCCCTCAATAAATGTCCAGTGAGAGGATTCCAATTCCTTTCTGAACAATATATGTCAGCCCTTCTCCCTTAAGTTTCTTCATCCAAAAACAGAGTCACCAGTACTTATTTGTAAAGAATTAAATGTACTAATTCATATAAAGCAATTAGAGGAGTAGCAGGCCATTATTTGAGACATTTGTGAAGATATTAACAGAGCTCACAAGAGGTCTAGAATACTAATGAAATGCAATATGTGCTTCTTTTTAAAATGTATGTCTTAAGTATCAGAGTGAACATGTAGTTTAGCAAATAATGCAGTTTTAGGATATAACACCAAGACATGGGAAACAGTAGTATAGAGACTCTGTACTACTGGGATCTATGAAAAACACAATCAACATATTCATGTGACCAATGGGTTAGAAAAATAGCATATTAGAAGCCCTTAAATAGCTGAGATCTTGCCCTACTAGTTCTTCTTTCCTAAGGAAGTTCTGGAGAGATGAGAATGAGGTGCCCATGTCCATAGGGGAAGGATAGAAGTTAAATTTCCATACTTTTTTATTTTAAAGAGAATAAAACCAAACAAAATAAAACAGAATGAAGTCAATTAAAACAAAACAATGAAAGTGATACAGAACTTCAAAACAAGATAATGAGAAATCAACAATGGCTCCCATAATGTATCTCATTATCTTCAAAATAGCTACCCATTACCATCAGACATAACCAACTCAAACAAAACAAAATCTCTATTTAATATGTAGCTGGGGGAGGCTGGGCTCTGATTAGAATTTTGCCTACAGATAGAAGAGTCAGTTTTCAGCAAATGGTTTGAGCCTGATCTAAGCAGGACAGCAGACAAAACAGAACCCATCAGTGTTTCCAAACCAGTGTACAACTTCTGATCATCAGTGACCTCTCATTTAGCAATTATCTTTACTCTTATCTTCTCCCAGCTTTGGGTGCAACACTTTCCTCCCCACTTTCTGCCTTCTAGCTTTTTAAACATTCTATGTCCTGAGACTCTTACCTCACACTTATTTTCTCATTTACCCCACAATCTGGGTGAATTTCTTTAGTATCTTGGTTTAAAAGACACTCTGTCTTGATACTACCCCAATATCTGATGCCAGTTCCAACTGGTACCTTAAACTACACACTTGTGTATCTACCTAGCACATATATATCTAACATGAATTTTACGTTTGTTTTGTTTTGTTGAGACAGGGTCTCACTCTAAAGTTCAGCATGGCATTAAACTCATTTATGTAGCTCAGACTGGCCTGGAATTTACAGCATGCCTCCCATTTTAGCCTCTCAAGAGCTAAGATTACAGGCATGCACCACCATGCCTAGTTCTAATATGAATTTTGCATTTTACAAACATATTTTTCCATCAACAAATCTACTCCTTTGAAGTACAACAAACCTCCTGCCTCTTAAAAACTGAGAACAATATTCTTTCAGCTGCTCTATGAGAACATAGGAATGAAACTTGACTCCATTTCCTCTCACCTTTCACATCTAGTTTCTGGCACATCCTATCAGTTCCACTTTTACACTGTCACCACCGTTTTTCTCAGAATTGCTGCAATAAGCTCCTAACTGCTCTTCTGCTCATCTGCAATCAATTCTTTATGCGGTATTCATGGTGATCTTCTATTTTTATTTTTTATTTTAAAGACAGAAAAACAAAAATAAACAATTCAAAAACAACAACCAAAAAAACAGGTGACAACAAAACAACCATAAAAAACAATGGTGATATAGGATTTTAAAACAAGACAGTAGGAACTTAACAATGGTTGTTATATTGCATATTATTATCCTCAAAGTAATTGTTCAGGCTACCAGATACAGGCACACCAGGCTGATCAACCAATAATAACTATATCAATTGTAACTTTTGAATCTTATTTACTCTTACAATTTCTTACACCAGCAAGACAATATGGGGTTTACATGTGCAAGTACAGCCTGTGCAGTTTGGTTTTTGTTCATGAACTCAGCCTACTCCTAAGTCCTCGAGATTTCTACCTACTTCATCTTCCAGTAGGTTTAGTGTTTCTGTCTTAATATTTAGATCTTTGATCTATTTTGACTTTAGTTTAGGGCATGGTGATAGACATGGTTCTAGTTTAAATCTTTGGCATGCAGTAAACCAGTTTTTCCAACACCACCTATGGAAGAAGCTATCTTTCTTCCAGTGAACATGTTTAGCCCCTTTGTCAAACATAAGGCAGCTGAATGTGTTTGTAGTTGTGTCTGTATCTTCTGTTCTGTTCCATTGATCCTCAGGTCAGATTTTTTTTTTTTGCCAGTATCATGCTGATTTTATTATAGCAGCTTTGTAGTATAATTTAAAGTCTGGAATTGTGATGCCCCCTGTCTTGTCTTTTTTGTCCAGGATTGCTTTTGATATTCTAGGTTTCTTATGGTTCCACATGAATTTTAGGTATGTTTTCTCTAGATCTGTGAGGTATGCTAATAGTATTTTGATCAGAATTGCATTAAATCTGTACAACAGTTTTGGGAGTCTGGCCATTTTCACAATGTTGTTTCTTCCTATCCATGAGCAAGGGGTATCTTTCCATTTTCTGAATTCTTCAATTACTTTTTTTTAGAATACTATAATTTTCAGCATATAAATACTTTACTTCCTTTGTTATATTGATTCCTATGTATTTCTTTTTGTTTTTTTAATGTTATTGTGAAATGTGTAGTTTCCCTAATTTCTCTCTTGGTGAGTTTGTTGTTTGTGTACAGGAGTGCTACTTACTTCTGAGTACTGACTTTGTATCCAGCTATGCTGCTGAAATTGCTTATTAAGTCTAGAAGTCTGTTGGTGGAGTTTTGGGCATCTTCTATATAGAGTATCATGTCATCTGAAAATAATGAAAATTTAATTTCTTCCTTTCCTATCTTTATTCCTTTTATTTCTCCTTCAGAGTGATCTTTTAAAGATATGAGCTGGATCATGAAAAACTTCTCAAAATCCTTTGATAGCCTCTTACATAAAGGAAGGGTAGTTTCGAAGATCCCATATGATACATGCACATGTATAGAAGTGTACACACACACACACACTTTTCCTTTATGCTCATTTATCTTTTCCATCTGTTCCAGTTAACACTGTTGCATAACCAAGTACCCCAAATCTTACTGATATAAAATAACAACCAAAGTATTTTGTTCATGATTCTGTGGAATAGCAAGTACTTGAAAAGGCATTTGATATTTGGTTTTTTTCTTTTTTTGTTCTGGGATGATGTCATCTTTGCTTGAAAGCACAAGTGAGGCTCTAAAATAAAACACTAGCACAGCTTTTCCAGAGCAGTGGTCATGGATACATGGGGATCTTATATGGCTGTCGAAGCCTCACACGGGAACCTTAAGAGAATGTACAGCAGCTTCATGGCTCTGGATGGAGTGGGCTCAAATAGCTCAGTGTCTCTCCAGCTCTGCTGTCAGTCAAAGCCATCACCAGCCCCCAACAAATCAAAAAGAGAATGGGAGATTTTCAAAAAGAAAAGTTTCTAAATCTGTAAAGAGTTAAATATCCAAATGTACCACACACCAAACCTCAACACTCTCACATTCCTTAGTTTTTAGATATCTGTTCAAATTTCACCTTACCAAGAGAAGTCCTAGCTCATCACCATATTTAAAACAGTAAATTTCACCCAAACCAATTCCCATCATTCCTAGCATCCCCTCTCTTCCTCACGATGTTTTATCCTAAAGCACAATCTAGTTACATGTTACTTTTATTCTTGTATTTATCATTAGTATTTCTTCTCCACCATACACCATCCACAGAAGCAGAGGCCACCTGCACTGGATCATCACATGATAAAGCATTGTGGAATGTTTGAATGAATGAGCCCAATAGTGAGCTTGTGTCATTCTAATATCATGGTCCTAACTTACCACTCTATTTTCAATTACATATGCATATGTCCTCTGCAATCAAAATATAAGCTCCCTAAACACTGGGACTTGGTAATTTTCACCTTGAAGCTCAATTTTCTAGGAAATGGTATGCAAATTAAAGATGTAAATACTTTACATTCATTTAATAAATGAATCCAGATACAAAAAGTTAATGTAGAGCAAGTATATGTGTTAAAGTCCGCTGAGGATTCTAGGGTAAAATACCAGGGACTGGGTGACTTTCAAACTCAAAATGTATTTTAACATAATTTAGAAAAATAAAAATCAAAGAGCAAGGTTCTGGCCAAACTAGTTGTTTGTGAAGATTCATTTTCTGACCTGCAAATGGATGCCTTCTCACTAGCTCCTCACACAACAAAGGAAGAAATATTTCTCCATTTTTACAGGGCTAACAGCCCTACCAAATTAAAGCATCACACCTGGTCTCTTTTAACCTGAATCACCTCCTAAGAACCCTAGTTCCAAATGCAGGCAGATAGAGTAAAGGTTTCAGTTTATCAGTCACAAGGAAGTGCTTGATTCAGTGCAAATAATGCACTAAACATGGGCCAAACGTGTTCTTATTTATTTGTTGCAAAATGAATTGTGGAAGAACATAATTAGGAGGGATGATTCACCCTCTGAAAGCACAAATATTTTAGCCTTGATATATATGTATCACTTTGTTCACCTAAAGTTTTGCACGTTGACCCTCTTAGTTGAAGGAACAGCATGATTCTTCCTAACCCCTTACGTGGAAGGAGCAGCCGTTCTGAGAGTTCACACCTTGCTATGTGAGTTTGCCCTAAGTATGAAGGGTGAGGTGGCCTCGTCTTCTGTGAATGGAGGTCTGCTCTTTTCTCATTTGCTGCTGATTCTCAGTTATTTTCTTAGGCTAATTTTTCTTCTCTGCTTTTCAAATTTCTCTCATGTGTAACTGTTAGATTCTCTGTGTTTGTACTTGCTAATATTTCAGGTCTGTATCATCAAAATTTTGCTGTTAACTATTATTGAAAGAGTGTTCTTCCACCAAGCTCTGTGTTAGGAAACTACATACCCCATGTACTATTATGTTTGTGAATACTGGGTAATAAGTGCGTCTTGGAATTGATGAATTCATTGACTTTCCTTTAGACTGCTGCTACCTTGGCAGAAGCTCTGAGGTTTTTCCATAAATGTCTTAAACCACTTTTCCACTTACTGGACAGCAAAGAAAAGAAAAGAAAAGAAAAGAAAAGAGAAGAGAAGAGAAGAGAAGAGAAGAGAAGAGAAGAGAAGAGAAGAGAAGAGAAGAGAAAAAAGAAAAGAGCCTACATTAGCTTTGTAGTAGTTGATTGTTCTTCACAAACATAAAGAATTTACTTTTGAAACATGCTACAGTGTATTTCATTGATTTTCATTATATTAAGGTTTAAATACTTTTGTCTTTTTATATTTTGTAAAATTTAAAGCCACAATTGTTAATAAAAAATGAGAAAAAATAGTCATTTTAACTTACTAAAATCTAAATCTTTTTTTTTTTCATTATTGTTTGGGTCATGAACAAATATTGACAAAAGTCTGTGTGTGTGTATGTGTGTGTGTGTGTGTGTGTGTGTGTGTGTGTGATATTCCTGAATTCCCAGGTTACATTCTAGTTTGAGAGTATGAAAAAAAAATGAGCACTTAAAGGACAGATTGTTAGCACTATTCAGCACTATGTGTTTCTGTACTTTTTTTCCTGTTCTTTTCCAATAGAGGCTTTCCAGACTTGATAGAGAGATTGTTCTTTGGGTTAAACAACCTTTTAAGTGACAAAACACTGCCAGATAATCAAAATTAGCTGCTTCCCATTAAATTTCCAAGATAGATCCCTACATAAAGGCTCCCTAACTGAAATATTTCCACGTTGGATGCCCAAATGTCCAGGAAGGAATCACAGCAAACATGTCTTTCTTGCCACTCTCAGGTTGTCTGTCGCCTCAGAGCTGCCACTTCCTTCCCCATCATGTCCTCAGCCACAACACCACCTGTCACTTCTCTTTGCCCATCTTGTCCTGGTACAGCATTTTTCTAAGAATCATTTTTAAATTGGAACCATTGAAATCCAGACTCACAACTGCCATGATTTCATTAACAACAGCATTTTCCCCCACGAAGGTCAAAAACTCCCACCTGATCTCTTTAGTTTCTATTCTTTTCTTCCTGGAACTTCTGTAGCATTTGCTAAAATTGACTGATTTTGACATTTCCAAAGCTCTCTTATTTTACACTGTTAAATTGCCCACGTTGCCCTGTCCTCATGATAAGCAAGGAAGACTACACAATTTTGAATAGGCCTCCAGGTCTAAAATGTTCATGCTTTTACCATACTTATTTAACTCTCTCTTACTGTGTTGCTTCTGTGTACATTGAGCAGGTGTAAATACACACATACACACTCAGTGAAAGGGAGTCACAGGCTTCAGAGACTCAAGTAATGGGGTAAGCTGGGCTTCCACTTCCTCTTCCATTAACCACTTCCAAATATTATTTTAATCTTTTGTTCACTCTAACTTATTTTTATTTCTATTCATCTTTTGCCAGTGATCTGTTACATGCACTTCTATAGCTTCCAATTTCATTATTTTTCATACATTTCATTAAAGCAGTAATACAAACTGTGTATGCTGTAAGCATGTTATTTATGTTGGTGTATATTTTTCTCAATTATTTATATTAAATAGTAATATAACTTCTCAGCATACAAATAAATTTATTATAAGCAGAGCATTCCTATGAGCTGTCTGGCAAAATATAAGTATTTAATTATGGTTTTTAAAAACTGTTATATTAAATAATATGTTGAGCCCATCTAAGTCAAAGGCAAAAAAAAAATCTATCCCTTCTGTCAACAATAGAATTATAGGGACAAATAAGAGAACACAGAACCTGGAAATAGGACCAGGAAAGCAATGATCTGTCATTTTCTACCTAAAAGGTGACCCTTTTAATGATATATTTGTTAACTTAAGTGATAGATGCCATGGAGCAATGACTATTAGTTCTAATAACATATTAAGCTGGCTCCTTGTGCCTTGGTATTTTTAAATTTAGCAGATGTGACCATTAAACCAATATCCTTATATTCAACCATGACACCATGAATTTAAAAGAAGGCTACTTGGAAAGCAGGAGATATTAAGAGCACTAGTCAGTCAACTGGAGAAATAAAGATATTATATATATATATATATATATATATATATATATATATGTATCAATTGACATATATATATATTTACCAATATGTTGACTAATATATATATATATACGTATATATATATATATATATACGTATATATATATATATTATTTTTTCCCCAGTTTTCCATCAAGTCAGACTTGCCATATTCTTGGTCATCCCTTTGTTATGTTCTAATTTTCTTGCCTGAACACCATATTCTTGGATCTCACCCCTGCTGTCCTAACTACCATTTCTAAGGCTCTACTATGTCTGGGAATCCCCTTGCTATGATCTCCACTATTATTAGTACCCTTCTCCCACTTGGATGTGTGTTGAAGTATCTCCATCAATTCTTTCTCTTTGGCACACATGTTAAATCTATAAACATAGGACTTAGCACCACCCAGCCCTTACTCAGTGGGACAAGATTGCAGTTTGCACTTGTCTTTGACTCTTCATTAGTTGCTTTCTCTTCCTGTATGGTTACTTTAAATAGTCATATTTCACCTGTTTTTTCTTCAGATTTCTTAGATTCCAGCTTTTCCATTACTTCGTGACTTGGAGAAAGTTTCTTAGACTATGTCTCCTTTTCATGATCTGTAATATGTGATAAAACTTAGAGCTGTCTCATAATGTTTCTGTGCAGATGAAATGAATAAATTCAAGTCGTGTGTGTATGGCACACAGTAAACACCTTGCCAATGTTTATTGTAATTGATAGGTAGGATAGGAGCACACTTGCCTTTTTCACAAAAATATTTAGGCTTAAACCTGACAGAATCTCCCAGACATACTAGGCTCTTGTTTAAATATGATAACGCCCCCCCTTAAATCTCTCTTGATGTGCACTTGCATAAAACTATATTCACACAGTTCAGTCTCAAATCGTGCTGCAGTTAAACAAAGAAACGCAGTGGGTTAATATTCCATAACGTGGACAAACCAATAGAGAATACTAAAAATAATGTGCCAAATACACATTTAAAATAGTGTTATAAACTGTTGAACTAGAAGGAAATGGGAAAAATCCTTAAATACTAGAAATGACTGGAAAGCATTCAAATAAATAGGCACTCCCTGAATTCATGTTTTCCCAATTGCATATACTGATTTCAGCTAGTTTAAATTTGGAGTTTTAATAAGAAATAAGAGATAAATCTCCAGTATCCAGGAAATAATTTCTGTGAAAATGGGAGTTAGAGAAAATATAAATGTGTAAGTTAGAAAAATCTACGGCCTCCAGCAGCTCACCTCTTTTTACTGAAAATGACTAAACTTAAGGTTTTAAGAAAACATGATTATGATGTAAGACTGTAAAGAAAACAAGCAAATGATTAACCATGGAGACTGTGGTTTCCTGTGAGGTGTTCCTGTGGGGGAGGTGATGCAGACAGGACAGAAAACATAGGGAGCCTCAACTGTATCAATTTAGGTCCCAGTTTTTAAGTGGAGTACCAAGCACACAGGTATTTGTTTCAATATCATTGCTTAAAATCTTTCTCTTGACTTGTTACATTTAATCTTACTTTTGTGTTATATTTACAAAAATTAAATAAAATAAAGAATTAGGGTTCAGTATCATGATCAACTTCAAAATAGCGCAAACACTTGCAATATTTTTCAAAAATCCTAAGTCCATACCTCCTCCCAACTTCACCCTTCTAACTTTGCTTACATAGGAAACTTTGTGTGTGGAGCACTGGAGGGAGAGTCTGTCAAAGGAGATGGAAGGAGGCTGGTGAGAAGCCCACCCAAGACCCCAGCGACCTTGGGAAATCACCACCCACTCTCATTCCCTAGGTTTTCTCCAGTACCCACACAGTCTCTGAATCACTGTTCCTCCTATATCATCTCTTTCATCAGTGGAGATGAAATAGAGATGATTTGTTATAACTGATTTCACTAAAGAAAACAATCTTCCTTCCCAAAAGTGGGACAGGAGGTGTTTATCCTCCAAATTATAGGATTCATTTCATCAGATTGTGGTGGTTCCAAACAAAGTTTGAACATTTTTAGATAGATAACTGACCAGTTCATGCCTCCCCACGCAGATACTGTCATATATTTAACAAAGATTTGATGACCACCCACTGTGTGTCTGACAGTGTTATAAGAGATAGAATGGCAAATATGACATCTTTCCTGCATGTATGCATTTTATAATCTAGTGGCTAAAATATCAAGAGAGCACAAAACTCCATGAATATACACATGCTCTAGGATAAAAAAACAGCCAAGAGTAATGAAATGTAGACAAATGACGCTGTGATTTCAGATAGGCTCAGAAGGAAATTATTTTCATTTTAGAGGAAGAGGCTTTTGCACTGAAACCTGAATAAAGTGGAGGACAGTTAATGTGCTCTAGACTGAGTTAAGACAGGGTGCCAATGTCCTAGAACAGGAATTATTTAATCTGTTCAAAAACCCTATGAAAACCAGGCTTGCTGCATGTGTCTGACCAAAGGCCAGAGAGCGGACAGTCTCAGCGGCTAGATCTTGCAGGGTGTGTTAACACAAAACAGGGGCAATACAGTTTATGAGCTCTGTGAGGAGAAGCCACTCAATAGAGCGAGCAAGGAAATTGTAACCTATGTGATGCATCTCAAAGGCTGACATGTGATGCAGAAACTAAAGAAATCTTGGTTAAAAGAAAAGCAAAGAGAGACTAATCAAGAAGCCATAGGAGAAGTCTAGGGAAGGGGCTGGAGATTTAGCTCAGCTGCACAAGTGTCTGCCTGGCAAGTCAAGTGCAAGGTCCTGAGTTTGATTCCCAGTACAAAGAGGAAGAAGAGGATGGAAGAGGACAAGGAGAAGAAGAAGAGAGAAGATGACAACAAAGATGAAGAGGAAGACAAAGTCTGGAGAAGAAAGAACACCTTAGGCAGTGGTGTAGCAGTGGAATTTGGAATTTGTCACAGCTGTAATTTGGGGTATACTTTGAAGGTGACATATATAAGATATATTGCTATAGGCTGTAAGAAAAAGAGGGAGCAGAGATAAAAAGGAAAAGTCTGTCATGAGTGTCACTGTGACCCATTTGCAGACACAGGAAACAGACAGCAAAGCCAGTTAAGGAGGTGAGAGTCAAGAGCTAAGATGTGACTGGAGACCTGTGAGCAAAGAGGAGCTCTCACCATACTGATCAAAGTGGCTGGCAGCGTCTGAGCTGGAAATAGGATTTGGGAACTTGTAAGAACTAAATTATACTTGTAGCCAGACACAGATCTGGGTTAGATTATATAATGAGGGATTACAGATAAATACAGATGCTAGAAAATGTATAGATCAGACAGACAGAATGACATCACAAAAGAGACCAAGAGCAAATGCAGAGGAAGCTCAGGGGGAAATCATGAGGGCATGGAGTCTTGCTGCCGAATGAACCCACTTCAAAGGGTTTCAACAATGTTAAAAAGTCTCAAAGATTAAGGAAAATGAAGGATCATATCTGAGCACTATTTTTGACAGTGGTCACCTGGATGAGGGGTTCAGGTCTGTGCACAGACAGGCCGTGAGTAGTGTATTCAAGACACAATAAGCTGCAGAAACGCAGGCAGCGAGACTACGCAGCTCTCTCCTGGGAGCCAAAGACTCCCTGATGCTATTACTGACCCAGGCAAGAGGAAAATCTAATGACGCCACTCAGAAATAAGAGGACAATTTCAGGAGCAAGATCCTCAGAGAGAAAAGTGACAGATGAGCACCAACAAGGAGAGAAGGAGCGGCCTCAGGGAAGAGGGGGGCTCGTTCACTGTGAGAGGAGAAAGGCAGAGCTGATGCGTTCAGACTCCTGCATGGAGGAGAGAGAGTGGTGGAGAAATGAAGGTCTTGTCAGTGCCACTGTATTTCCCCCAGGGGAGGGAAAAAGTCATCAGCTAGAAATTAGAACAATCGAATGGAGCGATAACAGCTTGAAAAAGAATAAAGTACAAAATAGATTGATGGACATGTATTAAATAGGGAAAGGTAGCAGGATTTCTGGGCGGTGTGAAAGCCCACTTCAGAGTCATGGTCACACATTTAAGACCAGATCAGCCAACATAACAATGTTAAATGTGAATTTTAAAACAGACAATATTTTGAGTTCTGTAGTTTCTCAACAAGTTGTTAAGAGGTAGGTGGAGGAGAGCTGAAAACTGGGCTTAACCAAAATCAGTAACTACCAGGAAAATGTAAAAGAGAGAAAAAGTCAAGACAGTAAGTGAGGACATACAGGAGTACTTGCAGAATGAAAAATGGGACTTAATTTGGAAAGGAAAATAAGTGAGGATGTGAAGGAGTTACGGATGCTAAAAACACAGGTCAATCGAGCGAATGCAGGATAAACATTTCATGCTAAGGTAATGTTTGTAATTTTGACTTTGCATTAGGATATATTTGCATATTCTAGGATTCTACCATGTGAGTGTCTTTTCTACGTAAAGGAAATAATGACCTAATTACTTCATGATGTGTCTCCATTCCCATTATATCTGTCTTCTCCCCAAATGGAAAGTAACATAGACATAAGCAGGTCAGGCAATCTGGTGAAATCCACCATGACATTTTGGCTAATATAAAGATTAAGACTGGCAGACTGTTTGTATGGAGTTTTTTTGTGAAGCTGAAGGCTGCTCTGACAGTCCTGAATATATACAGAAAACTATTAGCTAAGGTCACTAAAAAGTTAATTTTCATGTGGTTTAAGGATCTGCTGACTTCCCTCACCTCATGGCATAAGCAATCGGATATGATAACTTAACTTAGTCATTGTAGCATAAAAAATAAAGTCTAAATATGTAATATTTTCATTTACTTAGATTTGTCAGCAAATGCAGTCCTTTTTGACTCTTACCCAAGTCTGAGAGTGAACCCGTATAGGCATATATAAAAAAAAAGAAATTAAAAGAAAAATACGTATGGAGCAGAACTACTCAGGATGCCTTCAGTGTTGCATGAGGAGGAAGTCCTGGTGAAAAGCGGAGGAGAACTCAGCAAAGTGCAGGAAAATCCTGTGAGACAGAAATGATTATATCATTAGGGGGCCATGACAGATATAACTGAGGTTAGCTACTATATGTCCTTGAGAAATTAAGATTATATGGGTGCTACAAATAAAACTTGATTGAACCATGTTTTTGGTAAAATATGAGATGAAGTAAGTTAATTTAGCAATATAATGAGTGGCAGATGTGGGAGGCATAAGGATCTGGGTTAGCAGTATGCCAAGAAGCAGCTGATGGGGTTCAGTGATGTCTAGTAGGCACCAGCTACTAAACTGTGTTTAAGAAGTCACATGGGTAGACTGAGTGCAAGAAATATGTTGCATAAGTTACTTATCTAAAAAGTATTCAAATACGTCAGAGGGAAGCTGGCTTGAGGAATGATAAATGAGCTATTTGAATGTAAATTGCCAAACCTGGATTTGAGTTAACCTCTTGACTGTAAGGAAGTATTTTCTGTTGACATATCAAGAATAGTATTTACAGTGTTGACCATAAATAGTTCACCAGGTGAGTACTCAGATCTACCTATATATTTTTCTGAGACATCCAGATGTACAAAGATGTTGCCTGAGAGCCTTGGTATCCAATACATAGGAAAAAATATTTTTGTCCCCATGCAAGCCCTGAAAAGTAAGTAGCAATTATATGATGATTTTTATAGAGAGTTTAGGTGAATTGAGTCAGGTCTGAGATAATAGCCAAAGCACTATACCCTAAAGCTCTATAATACTGCATGGTTTTCTGTTGTCAGCTCTAAAGCTGCAACCAGAATTTTAAGGTTCCTATGTGTGAAAATTCTAATCACATAGAAGCATACAGGACCTCAGCAGTGTTAATCTTAATAAAAGAGATAAGTGTTAGTTACAAAATTAAATCAGAGTTCAAAAATTTTTCTCTTTGGTGTGTACCAATAGTCATGTGTGACCTTCATCAAAAGACATGTAAAATAGCATTCATAGCATCACTATCCAAATGCCTATCTTCTGCCTAATGGTTAGATTGTGTTATAGCCACAAAATAAATTATACAGTAAAAAAATGTGCAAACTACAACACTGTGGATTAATTAAATAAATATATCATTGAATACTATAAAACACAGTGGACATAACAGAGTACACAAACCTTTACACAAACATTAACTGAATTTTAGAGGTAAAAGCTGTAGTAATAGTTGGTGGGAGACAGAAACTGGGTGGGAGCACAGGGTGGATGTTTACTTAGTGAAATTCATTTGCTATATTTTCTTTGAAAATAAGAAAATTATACACTTAAAACTATATACTTTTTCCTTCATATTGGTATTTAACAAAGAGTCCAAAAATTAAAAATCCTTTTTGATTCTATTGTTGAACATTAGCCTGACATAGCAGAAAAACTAGGACATGTTCTAATGTAAGCTTAAAAACCATTTCAGAGACGCTTCCACAGGTAGGTAAGTACTAAATGAAATTTGAATCCTGCCAACATGTTACACAGAAAAAAAACTGGTTTAGTCAAATATATTTAATGCATCTGCTGAATTGGAATTGGAGTGAGAAATTCTTACGAATTATCTTTGCAATTAATCTGGCACGGATGTGAATTTTTAAAAGCTGGACTGAGTATGTAGCTAAGTGGTAAAGTACTTGCTTAGCAGTACTTTAGTCCTATATTCAATCTCCAGTAAGAGAAAAAAAAATCTGCCATGGAATAATGGAACCAACCACAGTGAACATACGGACAAAGGAGTAATGATCTTCAGAAAGCTGATATACCCCTCAGTTTATATGATGTGTGCTTTGTGATCCTTTTGATAAAATAACTTACAAAGGAATAATCAAAAAGAGTGAGGCTCCCTAGAAGACAAGAAAAGACTGCTAATCAGCAAGACAGCATCCCCAGTAAATGCCTCTGGCTTGAGAATTCCATTCTTGAAAATGCCCAGTGATCTAACGGACTCAAAGTGAGACGACAGTGGACAACAGCGTCTCAGTAAACTACTAAGTGACCACAATAATAATGCTATTTGTAATCAATTGAGCTTGATAAATATTTCTGAAGAGTCTCTATGATGGGATTTCATTTGTGCCAGGCTGACAGATTCTATCAAAACAAAACCACCGTAGCAAAGAGGACCTGTTCATTATGCTTCTTTGATCTATAGAATGTGCACGTAAGCACAAAAATGACTCTGCATTCAATTTCACAGTAAGGATACACCACTCAGACACACACACACACACATACACACACACACACACACGTATGAGCACATTGATGTAAATAAGTAAATGTAAAATTCACATTGTAAGAACCGATAGTGATGTAGAAATAATCAATATTGAATATTTGATATCCTGTTCAAGCTGAGGATCTGAGTTGTCACACACTTCAGAAGCTGCTCAAAAGCAGCAGCCTCTTCAAGGCCAATAACCTGTCTCCATGGTACCAGCACATGGCCCTTCTCAGGTGGTAAAGGATCTCTCAGTAATTATGACCTTTCTCAGTCTGCCAGAATCTGGGAAAATGTTTTTCACTTCTCTTTGCTAAGAGATAGGTTTGCCTGATGAACACGGAGCTCTCAGTTAAAAGCAGATAGGTAACAAATGCTTTGTGATATAAGTGTTTCCTGTATTATACTTGGAACATAATTGTGCTTATGAGAAAATCATTCTATTTTAACTGAAAAAATTTTTTTAAAAATTCGACTATATGAGAAGAGAATGACTATTGTTTTGTTTTCTTTTGTTTTTCAATTGTTTGTTTTGCTTTTTTGAGACAGGATGTTGCTTTATATTTAAGGTTGGCCTCAAACAAAAATCCCTTTGCCTCAGTCTCTGTAGTGCTTGAATTACAGGCATGTATCACCACCCCTAGCTGAGAATGAATATTGAAGTGCTAGCACAGAAACATATAAGTGAATCTAGCTTCCTTAAAATAAAGAGAAAGACAATACACTTCAGTAGTGGTCCAATATGCAAAACATTTTATAATCTTTCTTGTAGCATCATCCTATAATATCCTATCTTCAATTCTTTTGATTAGCCTTAATATTTTATTCACTTAACAGCATATTTTATTTAAAGAATGAGCAAAGCACTTAGAATTATGCCCAGCAGATAAAGAATTTAATCTAGTTATTTAATAGTGTTTGGCTAAAAAGATTTGGTAGAATGAAATGATATGGGCCAGGAATCTGACACTAAGCCACAATGTCAAAAGTGGTAACTAACACAAGATGCATGACACTATTTTTAAGCAACCAGCTTTGAAGAAATTTAGTGTCTGATTTTCAGAAATATCATACATACATTAGTCTACAACCACGAAAGCAGATTTATTTTGGCTATCTGTGAAGCAAACAAGTAAAAAATCACGTGGGAAACTTGAAAATTATCAGTGGAGGACTACAGTCAGAGGCAATCAATAAAATAGTTCACATGACACCTGTTAGAAGATGCTCTTTATAAAGGAAATGTCACCCTCCTCCTGGCCTATTTTCCCTGATCTTTGGAGTTGAATGCTACCTGGTACCATAGTAACAAACAGACATACAGACAGCATATGATAGGAATAACAAAAGCTTGCAGGATTTCAACAATGGAACTTCAAGGTCTAAAGGGAGGAGCCCAAATTACAGCTCTGCAAAACCTAAAGAATTCATAAAATGGAAAGTCCCAGATGTCAGAAATTTATCAATGAGCACTCTGCAGAATATTATTATTCTGATGAGAACTATAACACTAAGAGGACAAAAAAAGCTCAAGAGAATTTCTTTTCCTTATTAAAAAAAAATGTGAAAAAAGTGAAGTTAGCAAACCCTCTATCGGAGGCCGTTAGTGTGGAAAACAGCTGTGATCAAAGATGTCCTTGGTTTTGATTTTTAAAGACATTTCCCATGTATGATTTGTTTGTAATATTTTGGATAAGGAAAAATTGTACAGGATTTCCACATGCAAGACACATAATCTCCCCTGTCATAGTATTTTATGTTACTATTATACACTGGTCACAATTGGTGAACCAGCAGTGACATACTATTAGTAACTAAAGACTTTCATTTACATTAACGTTCACTCTTTGTATGGTACAAATGTACGAAACGCAAATGACATTGTTTATCCACCATTATAGCATCCTGCAGGGGGCTTTCATTGCCCTAAATGTGCCATTCATGCCAATATGTCTCACATGCCATTCACTGTTTCTCCTCGTTGAAATACCTGAGAAGCACAGATCCTTTTACTGCCCCGCTGCATTGCCTTTTCCAGAATGCCTTATCATGGGAACCATAAAGGATGTGCCATGGTCAGATTAGCTTCTTTCACATAGCAATATGCATCTTAAGTTTCCTCCATGGTATTTCCTGGCTTGATAATTCACTGCTTGTTATTGCTGAGTCATCTTCTATTGCATGAATGCACCAGTTTCCTCATCATCTTACCTACTAAAAGACTCCTTGTTGCTTGAGAACTATTTTCTATCACAAAAGGATAGTGGGTTCGTTTTAAACCCTCTCTGAAAAACATCACCTTGGGTTCTGGAAATGCTTTCTCTATTATCTCCCTTGGGAACAATCTTTGCCTGGATAACATTGATAGGACTTTTAAAGTTTAGATTATAAACCTGGAAGACGCTGGAGCAACAGCTTTTATTGCATTGTGTCTGTCATGACTGTATCTTCACTAGGTTTTTGCCTGTGGTTTTCTTCTCTATGAAGCCCATCTCTGCTCATGTCTGAGCAAGATGTCAACTACCACAATTTCTGATTTAACATTCTGCCAAGATATTCCAGAGCGTTCAGGATAAAATCTCAAACTGTAGACAAGAACATTGCCCCACTGCATCCTATCACCCCTTAATTCTGAACCCCATTTGGCTCCTCAGTTGAGTTTCTGTTCCTCTCACTGTTGTTTCTGCTCCCCAATTCCACCCATCTGCTTACTAATGCTTACTAATGGCCACAAATGTCTCTCACAGGAGTCACCCCTCAGAGACACCACCGCGATTTACATTATGTTGTAAAATTTTTATTTATCTTTAGTTTCTCTAGACCAGGTTCCTGGAAAATTAAAACCCCAGCAAGAAGACAGCATGAAACTTTATATCCCCAATGCCTGATCAATAAATTTGAGCCCATGTAGAATTTTAAAAAAATTACTTTCATGCTATTAAAATTTTGTGTGGAAGCTTAATGACTCATCAAATCAACAAAGAGAAGACAATAATTAAATATCTAACTGATGCAAACTGCTCTAGCAATGTTTGGGGGTAGTTAATGTTTATTTTTATCCAGTTTTCACAATACCAGTAGAAAAGTATAAGATTGAAACATACAATGGGTGTTCAAAGTCTAAAAAATTATTAAAAGTAAAAGACATATTGCCACTCATCTCCCCTCAAGATACTCCCTCGTGCTTTGCACATACATATCCCACCATTCTTATCCCTTTATGGGATCATAAAAAAGTGGCCAGAATGGCAAGATATAGGTGTTCTCTTTCTAGAACTCTAAGACGAGTTCTAAAAGACCTCTTTCAGGAGTGGATTTAGTTGCACTGTCATGACTGCCTCAGTCTACTGAACTGACTCAAAACACTTGTCTTTCATGGTTGTTTTGGCTTTGAAGATGAGACAGAAGTCACATTATGCCAAATTTGGTGAATAAAGTGGATGAGGATTCACCTTAATGATTTTAGAGCTGCCTTTCCACTGGATGGTGCTCAGCAGCATCAGCATTCACTGCTAATTCATGACATCTCCCTAAAGAACTCAGAAAGAGGATTTATAGAACTGCCTCGGAAATGGGCAAGAATGACGGGATGTGTATTTGAAGGGAGTGGGCAGGATTTTGAGGGGGATTAATGGCAATGCTTCATTCACTGGAAACACTTTTTAATTTAACCATTTGCATAAAATCTTTTCAACGCATCGACTGCATTTCACAAATAAACTAACAGTGTGTTCAGCAAAAGTTAATGTTTTAAATCACATAATCCAAAACCGAGGTGCCGACTCTCCAGTTATAATACTTGGTTTTACGCTGCCATCGGCTGAGGAGCTCCGCTCTCCGCTGCACTGTCACAAAACGGCTGCTGCACAGCTGTTTTCCACCTTCTTCGCAGGATAAAAATATCACAAGGGAAAGGAATGAAATCCACAAAAAAGAGTCAGCAAAGCTTTCTAACAAAATACCAGCATGTTTATTTTTAATTTCATGGAAAATATTTCCTGTGCAAGAAGATATGTTAACTAATCAGGATAACATTCAGAAAAAAGACAGTTCTCTGTTATCTTGGGAAAGCATCATAAATTCTAACTACATAATTAGCAACTCTGGCAAAAGAGAAGAGGTAAGGTTAATGTACCCCTCAAATAGCTAAGAGAAGTGAAGTGTCATGTATTCATATAATCTCACATCCAAACACAGCGCTATTGCTTTCATCTATTTAATTAATGAAAGATGAACTATGAGATCATAAAATATCAACCTTTTCCCATTATAAATTGTCCCAGTTGATTATTTTATTGGAAGACTGCTTCACATGAAATTGAGGCATCAGTTGATAATTTTCAAGTTATCTTTCCTTGAGTGAAAAAAATCCAGCTTTGGAAAGAAAATTTCCAGTCCCCTCTCCCATAACAAATATTAGACAATATTTTATTATCCACCCCAGTGGCTCCTAGAGCCTTAGAGCTATGAACAAGATCCACAGAAGTAAATAGTCACACTTTTATTTTCTCGCGTTGCTGGGGGAGGATGCTCATTATACAGTAGAAAAAAACAGCAAAGCAAATTCCTGGAAAACCAAAGCGAGAGTCAAAACACAGTGTATGTGCAGCAAACCAAAACTTTAAGTAAAGACAATGAAGTCATTTTCAAACAGTGCAAAGGTAATTTCTAGTAACTGATGGACCTGCTAAAGAAAAGTACATACACTGTACAAACCTAATTTTACATTAAAGATGGAAGGAGGAGAAGGAGAAATCTCCCCTTGGATTTTTTTTTTTTGCATAATAACTGTAAAGTTAGTAAACATGGTGCATAATGATGTTTCAGGTCATGTTTACCTTTTCATAAAACTTTACAAGACTTTCTTCAATATTCCAGAGTTTTTGAGATTCAGAAAAGCCTGAGAAGATGTCCTTTGTTCATTTCCACAGAGTGCGTAGATTATAATTAGATACAGTTTATCCTACTTTCTTAAAAATAAAACTAATTTGGGGAAGATTAATTATATAAATGACTACACCAAAGTATGTTTTCCATAATGGTTTTTCCTAGGATTTGTTTTTTATGCTTTCTTATATTATTTATCATTCTTTGAATTTTGCAAACTGTTATCTACTTTTTGATATTTATTAAAACTCAATTACACAAAGAAAAATATAGTATGGAAGGAGCTCATTGTCCCATAATCAGAGAAATTCAGGGTGCTTGATCATATCCTCATAGAGCTGGATGCAGCATGTTATACATAGATTAGAAAATATGGTTTATACATAATTATAAACCATCCCAGTGCTTGGTATTGTCATTAACAATATTGACTTGAAGCAACAAATTGTTTTGCAATGCCATATAAATTAAATCTTTCATGATGCTATTGCTAAAATGTTTTAGGACAGTAGAATTTATTTTAAAATTAATTCAACATTGTCTCCCACTCAGGAAAATCTTTCTCAATCTGCTTCTCAAGTTAGTACCCTGATATCAAGATTGTATAATCAAAAGTGCTGAGATGCCAGGAAGCTAATGAAGAACACTGGAAGGACACTGCAGAATGAACATTTTTATGGCTTTTATGCATGAAGCACTTGAGGCTAATTATTTTGGCAACAATTGGTGAATGAAAAGCTGTCCAGACAAAATACTGTCCTCCATGGCCTGCTTCTTCAGAATCTGGGGGGCTGCCTCAAAACTATTCTCTTGGGCTTTCAGGATTCAAGGAGAAGTCAAATGAATTCATTTTAAATTTTCACTGATCCTCATCCTTTTACTACCTGCTTTTACAATATCCAAAACCTGGAGAAAGGCTATTCATACGTGAAATAAAACTATCTGAAGCTTCCTAGCACAGATATTCACAGAACCAAGGAGTTTGCAGGACCGAGGGCAGACTCAGGCCCAAATACTCAGGGCCAACCAGTGAAAGCTAAGGGATTTTAAATTCAGTTTTGGTCTAAGGTCTAATGTCTGTCTGACTTTGATAACACACATTCATAAAGAGAGATTTGCCTCTTTTTTTTGCCACCTGGAAAATTGATGTGCACTAACTGGCATTTTCCATAAAAATACAATAAATTTATAGGCTTAGCCTTTTTTGATATTTAAACGCATTAATTTTCCAAGAAAAAAATAAAAGGTGATTTTAAGTTTATAGCCATATATAATAATGGTACAGGTCCATTTATGTCTTCATTTAATAGAGATCACTAGGACTTGAAATGGGCAGTTTTCCTCTACATGGCAATTCTGCTGGTAAAAACTATCTCAGACTGTTTTAAGCTTTGATTCTTAGTTTTGGAATATAGATAGGAATAGATGATAGCATTTATTGATAATCACTGGGCTTGTCATTTTCTAAGATTTGAGATCCTTCACTTCTGTGAGTCCTTTGAGGGCATGTTTTGTTCAAATAGATCTCCAAAATTCCAAAATTATTGACCTAAAGTGTGTAACTAATTTATTAAGTGTTAAGTAAAATGCAACTAGAAATTAATTCCTGTGCATTACAGTATAAACCAAGTGGAGCACTGGTGCTGTAGTCAAACAAATGCTTTAAATTCTAGCTCTATTTGTTCTTTGCTTGTGTGACTCAGTTAAAGTGATTGCTCTGAGCTTCCTATTTCCCTCTGAAGAGTAAGAATAATATCAACTACTGCACAGGGGTATTTTAAACGTCAAGTACATTTGTATTCATTGCATAGCAAGTGGGTGTATTTTTACTGGTAAATTACTCTATCACCTCCCCTATTCAGTATATGTTTGTGAAAGAAATTCTATATATGTATTTGATACAATAATTTACCGGCATAATCCAGGCAGGACTGAAGTAAAGAGCCATGCCCCAGGAGAGAGGGAAGTCACAGGTGATTCCCAAGTTTCTAATGCCGGTGCCAGATAGAGGGGCAATCGAATGGGAACAGAGCACAACTGACTGGTGCACACTGCAGAAAGTCATGCACTCAGCGCCGAACACGGCTGACGTCAAAAGAACATCCTTTCTCGACCTCCACACCACCGTGGCCACGGTCAAATGTGTTTAAATTTTTGTGTCCTCAATACATCAGTTACTTGGCTAAACCCAACCACCCCAAATTTCTGTTATCTACAGTAGCCCGCTTTCTGTCTGGTCACCTCTGGGTTTCTTGGCCACCTCTGTTCCCCAGACTGTACCTTCTAATCATTTAGGAGACTGTGTACCTGGTAAGCTGGAGGTGTCTCAGAGCTCAGCTTGCTTCCTGACAGTCTTTTAATTTGGGCCAAACCCTTCTCCAAGGGGCTGACCATCTCGGACACTGCCCCCAAAAGAAGACTCTTGGGAGACTGAATGCTTTAGATTGGAGAATTTTCTCTTTGGTCTGCAAGTCAAAATAGTGACAATATTTAATTATTTCTCAACCCCAATCCTCTCAACATGAAAAATAGCCAGTCTGTAAAAGAAAGACTTTTTAGAAGGAAAATTATTAGGTGGGGGAATATTCCTAATTATGTCAGCCATTGCAATGGTTGCTGCCCTCTTAAATTTTAAATAAAGACTACAAATTAATCCCATGTCCTGTGTTAGGAAATGTGGGCAAATGAAGTAATTTTAAAGAATAGACAAACAAACAAACAAATAAATAAATAAATAGAACAATCTACCTTACTGAACAAATAAGGAAAAAGCTATCAAATTAAGCACAGTCATAATTCACATTACAATAACATGAGCTAAACATTTTATTGTCGGACTGTCTTGTCATGTCAGAATTCTTAATTAAATTTGAAAACAACTTAAATACAGTAATTATTACATATTACTTTGAAAATCACGGCAATTTTATGAGAAAATATTCAGATCACATCTAAAACATGTCTTCATAAACATTTATGTCACAGAATATTAGGCATTTAAAAAATTAAGGAACATGAATAAAGATACACCAAGAAAAGCTTTTCATTTATATTGTTTTAAAATATTCAAACATTTATTTTATGAAGGTTAATGTAGCCTCAATGTTTGAGAATATACATATTAAGTTTTAAATTTTAGAATTACATTTAAATTGTGCTCTAATAGGTCCATTTGTATAATGACACATGCCAACAAATTGACATCTCAAAAATGTTACAGCTTAAATCATTATAGCAACCTTTTACTCTGAAAAACATCTCAGTGTAGTTGGTATGATCACATCATAACCAAAGGCAATATGAACTACTCTGGCTGGCCCCTATGGACCTTAAAACCACCTCATTACCTCTGCAAGCCGCCCTTTTCCACCTTGGTTTCATCATGAGGATGCCCAGGATCAGGGACGTTCTGACCTGTGATCACACTTCTACTTAGTTCACTTGGTTTGGTGTCAAAGTCCAGGCATCTAGATTTTTCTTAAGAGTAGCATTCTGTCATTATTTCACCAAGATCACCTTTCCAACACCCTTGATATTCAAGATTAAAACCCTTCATTAAATCATTTCCATTTAAGTGACGTAAGATTCACAGAGGAAAAAAAAATGTTTTGTTCTGAATACTTCTACAAATTGTTTACTCAAACAAATCTCATACTTTTAAAATAAATATTTGTAGCATGAAACTTAAGCAAAACCTTTGATGCACTAACAGCAACTAACAGTATGGAAAGTAGTTGAAGGTGTCAGAATTTGAAAATTAATTTTGGTGACCAAATAGGGAACAAATCACTAACTGTAATGATTCTGTAAAAAACCTTAAGCAAATAAAATTGAAGTTCTATAAATGTTAATGTTTTATTAAAGGTCAAACACCAGTATAAGGCTCCTTAAACGCTGTTTTTATTTATTTTTACTTTAATTCACTAGTCTTATTTTGTTTAGCTATTTAAAAGTTAAAATACCAAGACAACTTGATTCAGGAACACTGTCATTTGAGAACAATTTGGTTCAAAAACAAAAGTATTTAGGAAAATTCTGCTTTTGTTTGTGAATTCTGCATTGGATGAGGAACACTGTCCAGTTTTCTTTCCCTCAGGAGCAGAAATGCAGTTACCTTTTTAGAATCTCAGAACAAATTATGCTATGAACCAAGATGCCACTGTCCCACAGGAAGTGTTCAAAATCTGCATGATATTATTCAGGTAACTGGCCAAAATGGCTCAGTGCTTTCTTAGAAAAAGTTATTGTGCCATATAAGTTTAATGGCACCAGTGAAGAAGGAAGATTCTAACCCAACTGGCTGTATGTTATGGACTGAGTCTTGAATCAAAATAGAAATGGGAGAATGATCCAGGAATACAAACTTCTAATCAATGTGATCAGCTGCTAACACATCTCTGAAATGAACCCAGTGAGGTTATTTAACTTAGGAAGTCAGACATGAGATACTGTATTATGACAAGTGATTTTAATACTGTGGAGGTCACAGTCAAAAATTGCAGTATAGGTTACGCATATTCCAGAGAAATCATTATTATTCATACATTCTGAAGTGTAAAAATATATTTAAAGGCTGCAAATTTACATTCATTATGTTTATATAAAAATACATGATTTTTAAGTGTATTTTTCTATAGTGCCTAAGGGCTTGGGATGACCCATTTACTTTGAGCCATAATGTTAATGTTTATAAATAATTTTCCAGAAACAATAATCACCGCACAATCACTAAGAATATAATGAGGCATCACAATGGTTTTGGAAGTATTCACTCTTCTCTTATACTTACTGGGTCAGTACTTGGTGTTACTCAGTGTTTTATCAGAACTGTTTACTGTCATGATAGCAAACTGTTTTATACCACAGAACATCTTTTGCATGTTTAGTTAACACGTAACATGTCTTTGGAACTTCCTGGACATGGTGTAAACATCTCATCTATTACACAAAGGCATATCCGTGATCTATACAGCCTCACATCATGGCCTCCCTTAACGTTCTCTGAGACAAGTTATTGTTAAAAGATTGTGTGCCAAGATTAGCCAAAGCTAACTGGGTATCTTGGTAAGAATTTACTAGAGCACTGTTGAACACCCTGAAATATATAAGGAAAGAATGTTGTACTCTAGTGACATTTTCTAGTTTCTAAATTCAAATTGCCCCATAGGAGAAGTCCTTATTTTGTAAATTAAAGTGTATTTACATTTCCTGATTAACTTTGGGAGAGAAAAAGAAACTTTACATAGGGAGCAGATGTATTAGCATGTAATGTGTTGGCCTATTCATTTTTACAAACACCGACTGCCTTCCACAGAATTGGTACTGTGCCATTCATGGAACACACAGCATGGAATAAACAAAGGAGTCTTCTTTCCTGAATTTTACAATATTTTACACTTAAGACTAAATTTTATACTTAAAACATAAAGAAATATGCATTAATCAAACAGCCACACTTAATCCTTACTCTACATACAAAAAGTATTCATCTGTGTAGTGTAAATGAGAGACGCTTTCAATTTTAGTGAGTAAAATGGTTTCCCCTCTTCATTTTAGCGTTATACAAGCCTTATGTTCTATTGTGCTGTTTGCAAGTTGGGTTCACTGTGGTTGTGCCTTACCCTACTTCTCCACCTGCTTGGTCTCACTTATGCTACCCTCCACCTCCCTCACTGTCCTTTAGTCACATGGGCACCAGCCACTTTGCAGTCCTGATGAAGCCCTGTGACATTCCTGATCTTGTGATTCTGTCTCTTTGTACATGTGCCATTCAAATAGACATCATCAAACAAAGTGAGCATAAAAATACTTACTGACATTACAGGAACTACTGGTGGAATCGACTGGTGATAATTCATGGCAACATGTAGAAATTGTTAGGGTTTTCTGGGGCAATACAGAAGCAAAAAGTAGAAAAAGTAAAGAACTCATTTACTTAGGACGTGGAGTGAAGCACACAACCCATGGCGGCTGGGCCATCTCCTTCCATGGGACACAGAGAGGCAGAGGGTTGTATGATCTCTGATTGAAGTGGCACATGGGGTGAACACTGATGACGTGTGAGGAACTGATTGGAATTTTCTTCAAGCACCAACAGGAAAGGGAGTTGCACTTAGGGCTGGGGAAGAAGCAGGAAGTGGTAAGCATTTCCGCTTTGGCCTTCCGCCATGTTAGACTACCGCCATAATTGTACAGTAATTCACACTAGGGCAAGACCCTTTCAGAAATCATTTCTGTCTTCTAACACACACATATGTGTCCATACCCTCCCCAACCTATTTCTTATATGTTCCTTTTTCTATCATTAAAATCTCTGTTCTCCTATCTCTTTCTCAGTCTACTCATGATTGGTCTGAATGACCCTTCTTCCTACGCACTGGTGGGTAAAGTCTTTTCCTCCTTTCTCTTAACTTTGCTTTTACAGTGAAAACCAAACAAAGAAAGCCCAGGGGTCTCTTTCTTCCTCCACTAACTTTCACTACCTAACAGCAGCAAGAAACTCAGTCTGGGCTTCCCACACCCTTTGATTCTTTGATTCTTTTCTCCCTTTGAAAGCATGGGTGAGTCTGTGATTGTTCATCTTTTAGTCTCTTTACCTCTGTTACATGCTTATGATCAAAGCTATTTGGAAGGATAATTTATTCTTTCAAACTGGAACTCATACACTTTTTCTTTTCTTCATCATTCCAACTACATCCCAATTTGGACACAAAATGGAACCTAAATGAGAGTCCTTTTTTCACCAAAAAGTATTCCTAGGAGTGTTAAAACTCTTACAGCACTTTGTGCTTTTCATATATAGCACTTACAATCACTGTAGCTGTGTAGTTATGTAATCCTGTGTTAATGCCCTCTTCCTCTTTTTAGAAAATGGCCTACCGGCCACCTGACTCATTTTCCATGGAAATAATTGTTAAAAGAAAAACTCCACCTATCCAGTTAAACAGCAAGAGAGATTTTATTCCAGAAGACTGCAATAAAGGAGAGAATAAACTCAAATCTAACTGAAATAAAAGTTGGGAGAATTTCTAAGCACAAGGGTGAGATACTGGAAAAGTCCTTCAGGGTATTAGGGGAGAAAGGGAAGTTGGCCAGTGTGGTTAGGCCACCTGTGTCTGCTAATTGGCACTTGTGGAAGTTTGACTCCTACACTCACAGAGAATGGAGAGAGGGTCTGTCTTGCTCCATGATTACATTTCAAAAGGATGGCCCCAAGGTCCTTGAAAAGCTTTCCTGCACTGTAGAAGATTCACATCTCAAAGGAACAGATAAAGAATTTACAAATTTTCTAAAGCAAATTCTGTAAGGAAAGGGAAGTGTATAATCAGGGGAAGAAAAACCCTCAAGTTTTGTCATGCTGAAGGAAATTTTCAGACATTGTGGATAACGTCATGTGTGATTAATGTGCCCTGAAGGTTATATTTAAACAAATGGATCTTATATTAGAGATGTTAATATTTCCGTGAGACTGATTTGGTTTCCACACAAAAAGAACTCAGTACAAAGAGCCAAAAACATGAATCTGTGTGCGTATTTGCATGTATGTGAGTATGTGTACAGTGAAATAATTTTGGAAGAGTGATGCTAACATAAAAATTCACAAAATCAATCTCCTATTCTAGACCCCATTCACTTTCTTTTCCCAACCCTTTCAAACAGGAATTGAGGTAGACTCACATTTTTAATTTTCTTAATACATATTAAGTGGTATATATTATCGACAGAGCAAATAAAAATGTACTGTGCAGCAAGTGAACATTAAGGTGGGTGGTGGGAGATGGTAAATTTAGAGATTTCTGGAGTCAAAACAGAAAGATGTTATTCAATTAAACAAATGTCAAAGATGTTAGCATTTGTAGCTAAGATGGGAGGCTGAGCAGTACATAAGATTTATTACCTCACGAAATGCTAATTATTCACTTGTTTTAAACACAGTATGAGGTTTCTCAAGCGGTGATAATGTCTAAACTTTAGAGCAAATATTGACGTATACCCTGTACATGCTGGAATATGTTCATCGTGCTACATCGCTAAGGCACGTAAGGATCCCTTTTGCTGATTACCACTGGCCCTGAAGGAATTTCCCTATGCAGCAGAAAGCTGATGTGGGTGGTCAGATCTCATCCTGATGAATATCGTACAGCGTGCATCCTCGTGTAACGGTTTCCACATCCAGTGGAAAAACCACTCTGACACTTCCCTGCAATGTGACCGTCATTAAAGGTGACAACAGAGGGTTATGGGTCCAGGTTCCAGGCATAGCTCTGCCTTCATTACAGCGTGACTCCATGACTGGAATTAGCCTCAGTTTCTTCCTTTCTAAACACAGACAGTGGTATCAGCCTCACGGGAGTGCTGGGAAGATGAAAAGGTTACTCACAGCAGTGCTTGGGACACAGTGAGAATCCAGAAGTTATCAGCTACTATTCTGCATCGGGAATTCCCTGCTCAATAGATCTGTTCTCTTACTGCACCACAATAAGCAGTAGGTCGATGTGGGTTTATGCAGCCAAGACTTGTTCTTCTCAGGAAACACTTTCTCATTCAAGTCCCATGCATGATACCTCCTCCAAAGACGGGACACTCTGTTTTTCCTTTCGCTCTTTCTTCATTCCCTTCCAGGGAGTGTTTCTTTTTCAGAAGCTATGTTTACAAAGACCACTCTAACCTCAATCCCACCCACAGGTTTCAGAGAACTACACCTTCATTCTCACCGAAATCAATGAGTCATCTCCTGTTTACTCAAATCCACGGTAAATTCTCGCTCCCATGAGCACAATTGTTTAAATTGCTGCTAGATTGCACTGCGTTTCTGAATTACGTCCTGGCTTACGCAGTAGCTGCACTTGTTTATCCAGCGGTTCAGCACTTCATGGCCCACATGCTTTGTGCCTCCAGTTGTATTGTGAACGCCATCAAAAGCAGGGTTGAGTGACAGAGCTCTCTGCATTTCCAGAACTGCACGCAGCTCTGTAGGAAAGGTGTGGGAAGGAGGTGTAGAAGTAAAGAAAAACTCCTCTCTGCCTAGTGAGACTTCACTGTAATAAAATGACAAAGATTAAATAGGAGGGAAGACATTTGAATTTATTAATGTGCAAAAGGGCGAAAATCACAGCAAGGAAGAAAGGCACAGGTGTGTGACTACTCACACGCTCAC
>PVLA01013183.1:0-38662 GCA_004027455.1 Hydrochoerus hydrochaeris
CTAATCTGTTGCATTGATCCTCAGGTCTATTTCTTTGCCAGTACCAAGCTGATTTTATCACTGTGGCTTTATAGTACTGTTTCAAGTCAGGAATTGAGATGCCTTCTGCCTTGCTTTTGTTGCCTAGAATTGCCTTTGCTATTCTAGGTTTCTTCCACTTCCAAATGAATTTTAGTAGTGTGTTCTCTAGATCTGTGAGATATGTCAATCGTATTTTGATTGGGATTGCATTAAATCTGTGTAACAGTTTTGGGAGTATAGCTATTTTCACAATGTTGGTTCTTCCTAACCAAGAACAAGGAATGTCCTTCCATTTTCGAATATCCTCTTCAATCTCCTTTTTCAGCATAGCATAATTTTCAGCATATAGGTCTTTTACATTTTTAGTTAGGTTGACTCCTAAGTATTTCATTTTTTAAGATGTTATTGTAAAGGGTGATATTTCCATAATTTCTCTCTCAGTGAGTTTTTTGTTTGTGTACAGGAATGCTATTGATTTTTGAGCATTGACTTTGTATCGAGCTACACTACTGAACTTGTTTATTACCTCTAGCAGTCTTTTAATGGAGTTTCTTGGGTCTTCTAGATAGAGTATCATGTCATCTACAAATAGTGATAACTTAACTTCTTCCTTTGCTATCTTTATTCCTTTTATTTCTCTCTCTAGTCTGATTGTGCTGGCTAGTGTTTCCAGAACTATGTTGAAAAGGAGTGGTGAGAGTGGACATCCTTGTCTTGTTCCTGATTTTAAAGTGAAAGCTTTCAATTTTTGTCCATTTAGTATAATGTTGGCTATTGGATTGTCATAGATGACCTTTATAAGGTTGAAGTAGATGCCGTATATTCTGAGTTTCTGAAGGGTTTTTATCATGAACATGTGTTGGACTTTGTCAAAAGCTTTTTCTGCATCTATTGAGATGACCATATGGTTTTTGATTTTGGCTCTATTGATGTGGTGCATTACATTTATTGATTTGCATATGTTAAACCATCCCTACATTCCTGGAATGAACCCCACTTGGTCATGATGTATAATCTTCTTGATGATTTGCTGGATTCTATTTGCCAGTAATTTGTTGAGAATCTTTGCATCAATGTTCATTAGTGAGATTGGCCTATAGTTCTCTTTTTTGGTTGCATCTTTCTCTGGTTTTGGTATCAGAGTAATACTTGCCTCCAGAAATGATTTAGGGAGGATTGCCTTTTTCTCAATTTCATTGAAGAGTTTAAGGAGTACTGGCATCAAATCTTCTCTAAATTTCTTGTAGAATTCAGCTGTGAATCCATCAGGACCTGGACTTTTCTTTGTTGGTAAGTTTTTAGTTACATTTTCAATTTCAATAGGTGATATTGGGTTGTTCAAAATTGCTATATCTTCTTGGTTGAGCTTTGATAGTTCATATGTTTCTAGAAATCTGTCCATATCCTCTGTGTTTTCCATTCTATGTGAGTAGAGATTTTCAAAGTAGGTATTCATGATCTTTTGAATTTCCATGGGATCTACAGTGATTTCTCCCTTTTCAGTTCTTATTGCATGACTTTGGGTTTTTTCTTTCTTTCTCTTGATAAGGTTAGCTAGGGGTTTGTCAATTTTATTGATTCTCTCAAAAAACCAGGTTTTTGATTCATTAATTCTTTGTATTGTTGTTTTAGTTTCAATTGCATTGATTTCTGCTCTAATCTTTACAATCTTCTCTCTTCTATGAGCTTTGGGTTTAGCTTGCTCTTCTTTTTCTAGAAGCTTGAGGTGGAGCATTAGGTTGTTTATTTCTGCTTGTTCTGTTTTCTTCATATGACAGTTTATTGCTATATATTTCCCTCTTAAGACTGCTTTCATTGCATCCCACAGATTACAATATGTTGTTTCTATATTTTCATTGAATTGTAGGTATTGTTTTATTTCTTCTTTAATTTCATCTGTAGCCCACTGGTTGTTAAAAAAGGCTGTTATTTAATTTCCATGTATTTATGTAGGTTTTACAATTTCTTTTGCCATTAATTTCCAATTTCAGTGTACTATGGTCAGATACTATGCATGGTATGATTTCAATACATTTGCATTTACTTAAGAATGTTTTATGGGATAATATATGGTCTATTTTGGAGAATGTCCCACGTAAAGCTGAGAAGAATGTGTATTCTGATGTGGTTGGGTGGAACACTCTGTAAACATCTACTAATTCCAATTGCTCACAGGTATGATTCAGTTCTGTTATTTCTTTGCTGATTTTTTGTCTAGTTGATCTATCTCTTTGTGACAATGGTCTGTTAAGATCTCCTGTTATAATAGTATTCTTGTGTATTTGGTTTTTCATGTCCATTATTATCTGTCTTATATAGTTGGGTGTTCCTGTATTTGGTGCATATATATTTATAATTATTAGTTTTTACTCTTGAATTTTACCACTAATAAATATGTAGTGACCTTCTCTATCTCTTTTAATCATTTTAGGTTTGAAGTTAATGTTGTCTGCAAATAGAATAGCTACCCCTGCTTTTTTCTGGGTTCCTGTTGCATGGAATACTGTTTTCCATCCTTTGACTTTCAATCTATGAGTTTCCTTTTGGGTCAGATGTGTTTCTTGTATACAGCATATTGTGGGGTCCTGTTTCTTAATCCATTCTGTCAGTCTATTTCTTTTTATAGGTGAATTGAGGCCATTTATATTTATGGATATCACTGATATGTACTGGCTCAGCTTTGCCATGTTATGTTTCACTTGTTTCTTTTTGCTTTTCCTCTTATTTAATTGCTTATCCTACCTGATCGTTTATTTCTGTTGTTGTTTTGGGGATTGTGGTCATTTTTATCTCTGTCTAGTATGTCCTTAAGTACTCTTTCTAGGGTTGGTTTGGTGGACATGAATTTCTTCAGTTGTTCTTTGTCATGGAAGTATCTTGTTTCTCCATTAAATTTGAATGAAAGTTTTGCTGGGTACATCAGTCTGGGTTGAAGGTTGTTTTCTTTCAGGGCTTGAAATACCTCACTCCAAGCTTTTCTTGACTTGAGGGTTTGTGCTGAAAAGTCTGCCATGATTCTAATGGGATTTCCCTGATAGGTAAGTTGTGTCTTTTCTCTGACAGCTTTTAATATTCTGTTTTTATGCTGTATGTCTGAGATCTTAATTATTATGTGTCTGGGTGTAGATTTATGTTGATTGTGACTGTTTGGTGTTCTATATGCCTCACTTATCTGCATATCAGATTCTTTCCCCCATGTTTGGGAAATTTTCTGCTATTATTTCTGTAAATACTTAATGTATGTCATTTGCCTGCACTCCTGTATCTTTGCTAATGCCCATTATTCTTATATTGTTGCTCTTGGCATCATCATGAAGCTTCTGGATTGTCATTTCATGCTGCTTTGTTATTTTTAAAAATTCTATCCTTTCCTGATCACAAACTGTGATCCTGGCCTCAAGGTCCAAAATCCTATCCTCAGCTTCCTTTAGGCAATTTTGCATGCTTTCAATAGAATTTTTTGTTTCTTGGATGTCTCTTTGAGTTTGTTTCATGAATTCTGCTTGTTTTCTATATTGTTCAAAGTTTCAATCAGTTTCCCATGCTCATGTACTTTTTTCTCTACTTCTTCTTTAGCTGCATTCAATAACTCCTTTACTAAAGTTGTTACTTCTGTCTTTACATGGGAGAGTGCTTCTAATTTGATTTCCTCTATAGCCTGATGCAGTTGTTTTTTTATTTCACTGGCTATCTTTTCAGAGATTCCCAGTGTGTTACTTTTGGGGTCCTCTATTTCAATGTCTCCTTTATTTGCTTCTGGTGAACTATATGTTTGAGACTGCATTTTCCTTCTTCATTTTGTCATTTTCACTCTGTCTGGTGTTTTCTATGTGTAGGAGGGGATCACACACACTCTTTTCAGACACACCAAAGTCTTACAGTTAGTTGGAGAGGGTTTTACTACTGGCCCTATTGATCCACTGTACACCTCTATTTTAGGGGTATACTCACCACATTGATACAGTCAATCCGGTGTAGTCCAAACTTCACAACCTAGGAGCAAATTTCCAAATTTTCTCACACTAACTGGATACCGCTGAGACCTTCTGATGTTCCAGGTAAGAGGGTGTGCCCATCTGTAGCAGTCCAGGGCAGTTTTCAGTCTTGGGCGGGCCTCCTCTATGTTCCTGGTGGCAGGGCAGGCCCACAGGGAAAGTTCCTACCCCTGAGGCGGGCTTGCACTGAGTTTCTGGTGGCAGGGCAGGCACTCGGTGGAGCTTCCTGGCAGCCTACTCCTGATGCAGGCTTGTGCTAAGTTCCCAGAGGAAGGGTGGGCCCACGGTGGAGGTTCTGGGCAGCCTACCCCTGATGCAGGCTTCTGCTAAGTTCCCAGAGGCAGGGCAGGCCCACAGTGGAGGTTGTGGGCAGCCTACCCCTGATACAGGCTTCTGCTAAGTTCCAGGAGGCAGGGCAGGCCCACAATGGAGATTCTTGGCAGTTTACCCCTGATGCAGGCTTCCACTAAGTTCCCGGAGGCAGGGAAGGCCCATGGTGGAGATTCTGGGCAGCTTACCCCTGATGCAAGCTTCCACTAAGTTCCCAGAGTAAGGGTGGGCCCACGGTGGAGGTTCTGGGCAGCCTACCCCTGATGCAGGCTTCTGCTAAGTTCCCAGAGGCAGGGCAGGCCCAAAGTGGAGGTTGTGGGCAGCCTACCCCTGATACAGGCTTCTGCTAAGTTCCAGGAGGCAGGGCAGGCCCACGATGGAGATTCTTGGCAGCTTACCCCTGATGCAGGCTTCCACTAAGTTCCCGGAGGCAGGGCTGGCTCACAGTGGAGGTTCTGGGCACCCTATGCCTGATACAGGCTTCGGCTAAGTTCCCGGAGGGAGGGCCAGGCAAAGTGTCTTATTCCAGAAATCTTCCCTTTTTGTCTTAGTTTATCAAAACTCCTGCCTAAAGCCATGATTGCCATGGAGTTAAACTGGAGAACTTGGGTTTACCTTCTAGATCTACCACTTTTTTGTATGACTAGGAAAATCAAGCTTTCACATGTGCCAAATGAAACAAAAAGCTATGATTATTTAAACATAAAGTTTGTAAGGTGTTCAGTGGTCTTTACTGATGAAGGATGTAGGGCACCAGGCCAGTGATGCATGCTAGAACACAAAGCTGGTAAATAAAGGACATGGAGATGTTAACGGGTGCCTCCAGGTCTGTGTTCTCCCAAGTTGTACTATATTTTGCCTTGGACATTGCAGCTACATTAATGCATCTTTCTTCTTCACTGTTTTTCAGACATCCTGGATTTAAAAATCAGCAAAACAATAAATGATACCTCTCAAAAAATAGAAAATTGAGTTGGGAATAAAGGAACAAGTATAAAATTACTTAAAATTACTCCATCTACAAAAATTGTGAGTACATCGTAAATATCTATTTATGCAAAATGCCGTTACATCCATGAAGTTAAAAAGTGTTCTGCTCTGCAAGTGTTTCCTTGGCAGCTTTAATTCTAGTTATTACAGATTTAATAGTAATTTAGAATTCTATATTGTATAAATGCATCCACTTATACAATTCCTTATCCTTAAATAGTTAATTTCTAATCAATTTACTTTATCAATAATACTAAGTAGAGAAAAATCCTGTTGCAGATTTATTTCATATTTTGTCATTTATTTATTTCTTTTAAATATAGATACATAATATAGGATGTATATGCTACATCTACTATTTCCTGTCTCTGGAAGGAATGTATACTTTACATCCTATCAGCTGAGATTAAAAAACACTGTCTCATTGGTCTCCTACAGAAAACAAGTTTAATTCTCTCATAGAAAATCATATAAACTAGAATCTAGTCCTGAACTTGCAGCTGACTTGGAAAAGTTTTCTGAACTTCACCTTCAAAAATACCAAGCCAGGAATATAGCTTAGTGGCCAAGTGCTTGTCTAACATGCTTGAGACAATGAGTTGAAATTCCAGCACTGCAAAGAAAACAAAAACAAAAATATTAATACATAGTTATAAAAGCTTACATTTTACTGACAGTCTTCTAATCATATGGAACTGTTTTACCAAAATATATGTGATAAAACTCTTAAGAGATTTATGATGCTAATATTGGCCTAAAGTTTCACAGTCATTACATACCATAATTTTTATTAATCTTTCATGTTCCCACATAGCAAGTGTAATGCGTTCTTTACAATATTTTAAATTCTGCAATACAAATCTTATTTTTGTTGGATTTATTCGATTTTTTAGATTTTAATCAAACTGATTATTGCTTAACAATTATAGGCTTATAATATATTTTCAGTACCCTTTGCAGAAAACATTCTCTTGACTCTGCAATATTTTCTTTGCAACATATCCCTGCATATCTTGATAGCAACTGAAAAGAACTAGGCATTTAATGAACACTATAGTTGTTCATAGATTATTTCAGGCAGAATTTTTATTTTCATAATTTTGATTCTATTTTTTACTCCATAGCACAATTTGATCTCTAATTTTATTCAAAATTTCAAATACATCAGAAAGATTTGTGTTTTTTAACTGAATGCTTATATTACACATTTACTTTATTTATAGATGACATTTTAAATTATATTTTAAGATCATATTTTATATATCTATTTAACTTACTGTATTACATTTAATTTATTTAATGTTAATTTTGAGGCAGACACTTGTATGATTTGTGAATGATTACTACTTTAGTACCTCCTATTGGAGAGTATTAGTGTTTTATTCTTTTCTACATAGAAAAACTGTTTTACCATAGCAACATTATGTTTACTATCTTTTGTGATTTACTTAATGTTTCATGTATAAATAGATGCTATTGGTACATGAATGCTACTACATTATTTCCTAATCCTGCAGAACTGGTCAGCAAATTAACCCACTAAAATGTTTGTAAAGGAATAGAAGTGTAGTTCAGTGTGCAGTGCTTCCCTAGCATGTACAAGACTCTGGGGTTGATCTCCATCACTGCCAAATAATGTTGATAGATATTTCTCCCAAAATCAAACAGTGCTAACATTCTCTCAGGGCCTTCTATGGTATACTCTGATACTTCAAGAATGTTCTTGTGAATTTGTAATAGCTAAATCTTGGAAACAACCAAGATGCCCATCAACTGCAGAGTGGATGAAAAAGATGTGGTATTTTTACACAGTGGAATATTATTCAGCTATAAAAAAGGATGATCTTGAGGCCATCATAGGTAAATGGAGACAACTTGAGACTATCCTCATTAGTGAAATAAATAAGAATCATATTTATAAATATCACATTGTGTCTCTAGTGTAAAACGTGATAAGAACTATAAGAGTAATAAAACCCAAAATGAGTAATTGCTATTGTAAAAAAGAGAGGAAAAGAAAGTGCTCTAAAGTATATAACTGCATGTATGTTTGAGTGTTGTAAAATAGATGACCATATTGCAGAATCTTTGTTGGATCTTTGAGCAGAATTGTTTGCAGTCTCACTGTTTGAATGTCTACTATGTATCATTTAATCTTATAACTTGAACAACTATATCCAAGATGACAATGTGTAATTTATCAGCTAGTGATTTCATAGTGTTTTTTTCTCTTTTTTCTTTTGTCTTTTAGAATTCTGTATTGTTGCTATCCTTTTTCTTTTACTTTTTCCCCTCTTTAAATAAAATTTTTAAAAATGCATAATTGCCAATTTTAAAAAGAGAGCAAATAGGAAGTGCTATAAAAGATATAACTGCATGAATATTTTATGGTGTGGGATTGATAACCATACTTCTAAGTTCTTGTTGGATTGTTGAACAGATCTGTTTCACTGCTTGAATGTCTACTTTGCATGCTCTAATTTTGTAACTTGAACAACTATTTGTAAGAGGACAATATGTAATTTATCAACCAGTGATCTCTTACTGTTTATCTTTTTTTTGAAATTCTGTAATATTTCTATGTTTTTTCAGGTTTTTTTCTCTTTAAATAAAAAAAGAATGTTCTTGTGAGACCCTTTTATGGTTTTCAGTAAGATAGACAAGGGATCTTTTTTGACCTTACACAAAAATCTTAGAAACAAATCATAGAATGGCAGAACTTATGGAGGAATGGAGACAAAGATCACATTAAATAGACTTTTCAATTGTCAACATGACAAAATAAATAGACTAAGGAAGAAAAAGAGAGAAAACCAAAACTCAGGAAACAGAATCAAAAGTGGACAATTGGGATTACATCAAATTAAAATGATTCTGCACATCAAAGGGAACAACAGAATAGTGAGACAACCTATAGATTGACTGTGAATATTTGACAACTATTTAACTAAAAAAAATTCTGGAATATGTAAGAAACAAAAATAAACTTGACACCAAATAAACAAGTAATTCAGTTTTAAAAATGGACTCATGAAATGAATAAATGCTTCTTAAAAGAAGAGATACAAGTGCTTAACAAATGCTAAATATCATTAGCACTCTGAAAAGTGCAAGTCAAAACTAAAATGAGACAGCTCATCCAAGTTCAAGTAGCTATTATCAAAAAAAACAAATAAATAAATAAATAAGCAAAAAGAACAAATGCTGATCAAGATGTTAGTTAAGAAATTCTCATGCACTTTTAGTTGGACTACAAATTAATACAATGATTATGGAAAATGGTATGAAGTGCCTGGAAAAACTAAAGACAAAGTTACTACATATTCCACTAACTTCACTTCTGGAATATGATGTATGGAATCTGAGATATGGAAGCATGTATGCACAAGCATAATATCTAGTCATAGAAAGAATGGCATCCTGGCAATTGCAGCAAAGCAAAACAGGAGAACATTATGTTATAGGAGATCAGCTAGACACAGAAAGAAAAGTACCACTCTTTCTTCAGATATAGAATCTTTAAAAGCTAGTCAAACTCAGTATAGAATCATGGTTTCTAGAGGTAAGGAAAGACAAAGAGTAGAAAAATGGAGATTAAATTATGTCAGAGTACATTGTACCTATGTACTGAAATATCACTATGTGTCTCAGTAACATGCAAACTTAAGACATATGTACCATAAACCAAAATGCAATTTTTTTAAATAAAAATAAAAACACCAGTGGAAGGTCGGTTGTGGTGGCTAATGCTTGTAATCCCAGGACTCAGGAGGCTGAGGCTGAAGGATCACAGAGTTTGAGGTCAGCCTGGGCTACAAAGGCAGTTCAAAACCAGCCTAAACTGTATAGTGAAATCTGGTCTTAAAAGGACAAAAGGAGGAGGAGGAGGAGGAGGAGAAGGAGGAGGAGGAGGAGGAGGAGGAGGGGAGGATAATTTACAAATTAGTCTGTAAGCTATCTGTATAAAAACTTTTTCTCACCTGGAATATTAGCCTGAGAAACACAGAAAACAGATCACAGAAGATATGAAGACTTATGAGAGGCAAAAGAAAAAGAGCAAAATATCTGATCCACATTTTTTGAAAAGATACTTTTGGCATTCATCTAATTTTCACATATTCTTTTCTTTTTCTTATGGAGTTATAATTCCTATCATATAAAGACTTCTAATTTCTTTACTTATTTTATGTTGGTTTAATTCAAAGATATGCAACTCCACATTTTCCAACCCACACAAAAAATAGTAGCACAAAGGCAAAAATATGCTTTAGTACCACTGATTTTGACATTTCATCATTTTCTTTCCTCAGGTGATGTGACATCAGCATTCATCACAAGTCAATGGCTGGGCTAAATGGCTCTGTGGTTTCTGAGTTTTTATTGCTGGGACTCTCAACTACCTGGGAAACCAAAGTTTTCCTCATGTTCACATTCTCCTTACTCTACCTAGGGATCATCCTGGGAAACTTCTTTATTGTCTTTTTAATAATTGTTGAACCTCAATTGCATTCTCCTATGTACTTCCTGCTGGCTAACCTGTCCTTCAATGATGTGTGGGTTTCATCTACCACAATTCCTAAGATGATAGCAGATATCTTAAGTGAACACAATGTAATTACTTTCCAAGACTGTATGACACAGATATGCTTCATCCACATCATGGGGGGAGTGGAGATGATGCTTCTCATGGCCATGGCTTTTGACAGGTACATAACCATCTGTAAGCCTCTTCATTACTTGAGCATTATGAGCCCTAAAAGATGTGTTTCATTTGTAGCTCTTGGCTGGGTAGTAGGAGTGGTCCACTCTATGTCTCAACTTTCTTTTGTTATAAACTTGCCTTTTTGTGGTCCTAATCAAATAGATAGCTTTTACTATGACTTTCCCAGAATTATAAAACTTGCATGCTTAGATGGAGCCAAATATGAGTTTGTTGTTGCTGCCAACAGTGGCTTCATGAGCATGGGCACCTTCTTCCTGCTTCTGCTTTCCTATGTCTTCATTCTGATCACAGTCCAGAAATGATCTTCAGGGGACTTATCCAAGGCTCCTGTCACTTTGTCAGCTCACATCACTGTAGTTGTACTTTTTTTCACTCCATGCATGTTTCTGTATGTGTGGCCTTTCCCCACATCATCAGCGACAAATATCTGTTTATTGCTGACTTTGCAATCACCCCTGCCTTGAATCCTGTCATCTATACATTAAGGAACAAAGACATCTTGATAGCAATAAAAAGATTGAGCAAATGGATTCATTATGACAGATTTTGCTGACCAGTTGTGTTTTTGGTTCTCTCAAGCTGTATATCTACCTTCTTATTGTTGGCCTGCATTATGGCATTTGTATTTAGCATGCTAATTGAACATGGCACTTACCTCACTAAACATAGTTCTACTCCTCCCATAGAGTATTGACTTACTCACTGCTTTCTATTAACATGGGAAATGGGAATCCCTTATTACATGTTTACTAGGAAACATAAATGATTTTATAAATATGTTTTTGTGATATAACTTGTAGTCATTTGACCAAAAGAAAAGATACAGTGATGTGTCTTTTGTCTCCTATAGTTTTAAAATAAAATGCAGTGTCACCTTATTGAATATAAGAAATCATCAAATGAAATGATTAGTTAATTCTGTTGAGCATGTTACAAGAAAACCCAAAGGTAAATTTGAATGCAAACATTTTATTGTGGAATTAATTTTGGAAACCACAATGAGGAACTAAAACCTACACAAAAGTATGCTAATAAACTACCTGAGATGCCAGTCCACCATGGTCCTCTAGGAGATTATATAAACAGTGGTTAGAATTATCTCAATTAAAGGATATGTTACATAAAATATTCTGTGAATTCCAGGAAGGTAGGACAAGCTATCATTAGATTATCTGATGCTTACACTGAAGAATCACCACCAGTAAATGGTACCCTCCTCATATTGATTTGTTACTTACAGGAGAATAATTTAAACCTTATTTTACATCATCATTATCATCATCATCATCATCATCATCATCATCATCATCATCATCGTCTTCACTTTTCTTGATACATGAGTTCTTTATACTCTGTCTTCGGGAAAGTTTCTCTGCTTTTCTGCTTTGCATGAGTCCTACAAAACCAGTAGCTCAGGGTGATCATGCATCATTAGTATCCTTCATCAGTCAGTGGTCTGCCTATGGTGTCAGCTGACATAAATCTCCAACAACATAATTCATCTGCCTTCTGCAATGACAGAAACTGAAATGTTAGTTCTTGTTCAAAACCTATCCTTATAGACCAAAATAAGGTATTTTCTAGTCTTGCACACAATACTTTAAAAATCTACAGAATATTTTAAAATTCTTGTTTTTAAATTTTTATACTTTATAATTCTTTTTATATGGTTACTTCTCAATTTGAAACATGCACACTCAAATGATGCTCCAAGTCTTGTGAAATACATACCACTTGAAGAAACATCTTTCCCAAACCTTAGCATTAATAAAATGTCCATGTGACTTGCTTATGACTCTGAATTGTCAAATTTCCCACTCCAGAATTTCCATTTTCATGGATTACATTGCTCTCATTAACAATGTCCAAAGAGAAACTCTGTGCTTTATTTCACCAGTTACAAATAAATTATAGGTCTAGTTTGAATTGAGAATCAGCAATATGATACAAATCAGACCACAGATAATGATGTTCCTAAGATATATCTTATACTCAATAATAGTTGTTAATGTTTCCCTTCATCCCTGTACCCCACACACTTAAATTAAATTTCGGAGGATTTTATTATTAACTTGCTCTCTATAGTTATTGGGAAATTCCCAGAAGTGCTGTAAAGTTTCATAAGAATTAAAAACTTCTTAAATAATTCTTAGGTCTCCTGGACTTCCTATAGCAGAAAATATACCAGAAACAATAAGACACTTTCTTTTACACTGTCTCAAAGTTTCCTGGATATCAAGACTCTGAAAAGATTATTTTCATCTCATGATTAAGTTCTCTTTAGGATTAAAGGATGGCCTTGACAAGGAATATAATGGTAAATAAAAATATTTATATGAAGGAAATGGTTGCTAAGCATAGCCTATGCAATGTTCATCATGAAGCATCTGTATGAATCCTAAAGAGAGAAGTTTCCAAAATGCTATCAAAATGACTTTTTTCTCATGGAAAAGTAAAAGCCTTTAAAAGGACCAAAGAAAGAATTCTCGGTAGAAGAAGTAGAGAATCTTAGATGTGCACCCCAGGCATATTGCCTTCCAGATGTGTGACTTCGAGACAAAAATTTCTCAACAGTGAGGTGCATTTCATGAATTTATTGTGAAAATTAAGCCATGCAAGGTGAGAGGAAGCTTATGAAAATCTTGGAAGTATATACACATGCTATATGATTTTTCTTTTTGATTTCTGCATAAGTATATTCTCTCATTATGGAACGCTTGTCTTGAAGTACATATTTGATGATAAAATTCACTCTTGGAGCTTGAAGATTTACATTTCCTACTTTAAACACTTCTTGTTAAAAGTTAATTTTAACAGAATTAAATAGAATTATCTAAATACAATAATTCCCTGATTGGTAATATGAATTAAATTTTGTAGTACCTTAATCCTCATTGGTAATCAAGAATAGTATGTGCAGCATTTCTCAAGGAATAGTAAGTATGAGGGTGGAAGTAATCTTGGGCTTTGGTATAGTACACATCTTCTTTGCCTGATGTGTCCACTGTGAATGGACTGTGTTATGAATATGGTCAATGAGTTCCTTTGATTTCATTGGGAAAAACTAGGTCTTCTAACATCATTAACTATCTACTTCCAAACTTCTGTTGCACACTTTGCCTGCTCTCATCTCTATTTGTGAAAATTTCTAGTTTATCATGGAAATTATGATGAGACCAAGCCAATGAAGAGATAAATTTGAAGAACTTGTACTGACTATAATAAAACTTATGCCTCTTTTCATATGAATATTGGTCACTTATTTTGTCTTTTTAAAAATCATTCTTACTAAGACTTGAACCATTTGGCTGGGGATATAACTCAGTGGCACAGCTCCTGCTTGACAAGCACAAAGTCATGAGTTGAATTGCTGGTACCCACCCAAAAAATAGTTTCACCATTAATTATATGATAAAACTTTAGCCACAAAAAATCTGTTCTTAGTCTCTTAATTGAGTAAAAGTGAACTTTGTATACCATGAATACATGAATGTTCATGATATAATTTATTCTTAACACTATAGTACAAATTGCGGTAACCACAATATTCTAAAGTAGAGTGGAAAGAAACATGAATGCAATGGGTTAATACTTAGCAACAAAAACAAACCACAATACACATGACAACATGAAAAAAAATCCAGTGCAAAGTAAAGACACGCCCTGCAAAGGAAGTACTGATCCTGGAAATGCAAATAAAAAACACAACAGGATAGGATAGTGTACATGTTAGTATGTCTATTATCAAAAAGCAGAGATATTAGATATACTGAAGAGGTAAATATTTTTACAATGTATAAATTCAAATTAGCACAGACATTGTGAATAACACTATAGAGGATTCCCCCAAATTAGGAACAGAACAGCTAGTCATGATAAAGCATGCATGTAATCCCAGAATTCTGGAAGATCACAATTATATCCTGGCCAAGGCAGCTTAGTGACTTGCAAGGTCCTTTTACAACATTTAAAAAAAATTAAAGAGAGGTAGTATCCGGCTGCTGGGCCAGCTTCTCCACTGAGAACATCAGGTAAGCCCACCCCAGGCCCTAGGCACCCCAGACCACTACTGCTTGGCACACCTCTCCACCGGGAACATCAGGTAAGCCCACCACACACATGAGCTGCCTGGGACTGCCACTTCTGGGCCCACCCCTTGGGGAGCCAACCTGCTTCCTGGACCTAGTACTGCAGTTGATCTTTGGATCCAACCCCTGCCCCCAGAACCTTGGACTACAGTGTATTACCATGCTGGCTGAATGAGAGACTCAGGAACCACTACCCAAACAGAAGACCTCAATAGGCTCCAATCAGTGTGGTGAGTTTGCCCCAAAAATAAAGGTCTGCATAGGTAAATAGGAGCAGAAGTGAAACTCCCTCCAACTTCAAGACCTTGGTGAACCAGGTAAGAAAGTGGGTAATCCCCTCCTCTACACAGAGAATGTCAGACAGGTTGTGGAGTGCACCAATAATGCCAACCCAACTTAGAGAAAATTAAAAGAGCTTATGAGACCCCCAGTGACACAGGAGGGCCTCAGCTGACACAAACACTATAGCCAGGAAGATCTGGTGACCTGCAACAACCTGAAGATATAGAAACAGCAGGAACCAAGAGCTGACCTACATCAATACTTCTAAGCTAGCTATCCCAGAAAGAATATATGACTCACCCAACAGGCCCTGTAGGAGGAATTCAGGTTACTGGATCTCCTCTTCACTGTGGTATCCAGCAATTGGACAAACATAAACCACACAGTAGGACCCTAAAATTCACACTATGGACAGTTGTGACTCTTGGGATAGAAGCACCAAATATTTACCCAAAAAGTGAAAATGACTAAATGAAAAGGCAAAATGCAATCTCAAACATCTAGTCCATCAGAAGCAAGTACACATGACAATGAAATAGAGAACTTTAAAAGTCATACACCAGAAAACTCTGAAAATATAGAAAATGAAGTAAAGAAAGAAATCCATGAGGCTATAGAGGAACTCAAATTAGAAATAATGTCTTATGTAAAGACAGAAATAGCAACCTTAGTAAATGAGTTGATCAACATAGCTATAGAAGACATAGATAAAAAATATACAAGAGCATGGGAAATTGATTGAAACTTTGAATGAACAATGCAGAAAACAAGCAGAATCCATGAAACAAATTCAAAGACATATTCAGGAAACAAAAATTGTATTGAAAGCTGGCAAAACCATTTAAATGAAGCTGAAGATAGAATTTCAGACCTTGAGGAAAGGATTGCAGATAGCGACCATGAAAGGGTACAACTTATAAAAACAAAAAAGCAGCATGAAGTGACAATCCAGCAGCTTCAAGATGATGCCAGGAGAAACAATATAAGATTAATAGGCATCAGTGAGGAGGCAGGAGACAACACAAAGGACATATCTAAGTCATTTACAGAAATAATGGCAGAAAACTTTCCAAATATGGGGAAAAATCTGATATACAAATAAGTGAATCATATAGAATGCCAAACAGTCAGAACCAACATAAACTTACACCCAGACATATAATAATTAAGATCTCAGACATACAGCATAAAAATAGATTACTGAAAGCTGTCAGAGAAAAGACACAACTCACCTATCAAGGAAAGTCTATTAAATCATGGCAGACTTCTCAACACAGTCCTTCAGGTCAAGATGAGCTTGGAGTGAAGTACTACAGTATTTCAAGCCCTAAAAGAAAACAACTTTCAATCCAGACTGATGTACCCAGCAAAGCTGTGTTTCAAATTTAATGGAGAAACAAGATACTTCCATGACAAAGAACAACTGAAGAAATTCATGTCCACCAAATTAACCTTAGAAAGAGTGCTGAAAGACATACTAGATAGAGATAAAAATGACCACAATCTCCAGAACAACAGCAGAAAGAAACCACCAGGCTGGACAAGAAATTAAACAAGGGAGAAAAGCAGGAAACCAACAATAGAAACACAACATGGCCAAGTCAAGCCAGTACATATTAGTGATATCCATAAATGTAAATGGGCTCAATTCACTTATCAAAATAAACAGGTTGATGGAATGGAAAAAACAGGATCCCAAGATATGCTGAATATAAGAAACACATCTGACTCAAAAAGAAGCTCATCTTCTAAAAGTCAAAGGATGGAAAACAGTATTACATGCAACAGGAACCCAGAAAAAAACAGGGGTAGCTATTCTGTTTACAGACAAAGTGAACTTCAAACCTAAAAGAATTAAAAGAGATAAAGAAGGCACTACATACTTGTAAGTGGAAAACTACAAGAGGAAGAACTAACAATTATAAATATATATGCACCAAAAACAGGAGCACCCAACTACATGAAATACTAATGGACATGAAAAGCCAAATACACAAGAACACAATTGTAATAGGAGACCTTACTACCCCACTGTCACAAAGAGATAGGTCAACTAGACAAAAAGTCAGCAAAGAAATAACAAAATTGAATCATGTGAGCAAATGGACTTAGTGGATGCCTACAAAGTGTCCCACCCAAGCACATCAGAATATACATTCTTCTCAGCTACACATGGGACATTCTCCAAAATAGACCATATACTAATCCATAAAGAATTCTTAACTAAATGCAAAGGGAGTGAAATTATCCCACACATAATATCTGATCATAGTCCACTAAAATTGGAAATCTATGGCAAAACAATCCTGCAAAACCTGCATAAATAAATGGATATCAAAAAACAACCTTCTGAATAACCAGTAGGTTACACATGAAATTAAAATGGAAATAAAACAACACCTACAATACAATGAAAATGCAGATCCAACATATGGTAACCTATGGGATGCAATGAAGGCAGTCCTAAGAGGGAAATATATAACAATAGTCACATCAAGAAAATGGAACAAACACAAATAAATAATTTAATGCTACACCTCAAGCTTCTAGAAAAGGAAGGGCAAGTTAAACCCAAAGCTCATAGAAGAGAGGAAATTGTAAAGATGTGAACAGAAATTAATGCAATTGAAACAAAAAAAAAACCATACAAAGAATTAATGAATTGAGCTGGTTTTTTGAGAGAATAAACAAAATTGATAAGCCCCTAACCAACCTTATCAAGAAAAAAACAAGAAAAACTCATATCCATGAAATAAGGACTGAAAAGAAGGAAATTATTACAGATCCCATGGAAATTCAAAAGATCATGAACACCTACTTTGAAAATCTCTACTCACATAGAGTGGAAAACACAGGAAATGGACAGATTTCTACAAACATATAAACTACCAAATCTCAACGAAGAAGATATTGCAACTTTGAATAACCCAATATCAGCTATTGAAATTGAAAAAGTAATTAGAAACTTACCAACCAAGAAAAGCCCAGGCCCTGATGAATTCATAACTGAATTCTATAAAATATTTAGAGAAGATTTGATGCCAATACTTCTTAAACTCTTCAATGAAATTGAAAGAGAAACAGCCCTCCCTAACTCATTCTTGGAAGCAAGTATCACTCTGATACCAAAACCAGAGAAAGACTTAACCAAAAAAGAGAACTATAGGCCAATCTCACTAATGAACATTGATGCAAAGATTCTCAATAAAATATTGGCAAATAGGATGCAGCAAATCATTAAGAATATTATACACCATGACCAATTGGGATTTATTCCAGGAATGCAAGTGTGGTTCAACATATGAAAAATCAATAAATGCAATATACCATATTAACAGAACCAAAAAGAAAAACACATGATCATCTCAATAGATGCAGAAAAAGCTTTTGATAAAGTCCAACACCTTTTCATGATAAAAACTCTACAGAAACTCAGAATAGATGGTATGTACCTCAATCTCATATAGGCCATGCATGACAAATCAACAGACAACATTATACTAAGTTGACAAAAACTTAAAGCCTTCACTCTAAAATCAGGGACAAGACAAGGATGTCCACTATCACCACTCCTATTCAATATAGTTCTGGAAATATTAGCCAGAGAAATCAGAAAAAGGGAAAAAGAAAAGGAATAAAAATAGGAAAAGAAGAAGCTAAATTATCATTATTTGCAGATGACATGATACTCTACATAGAAGATCCCACAAATTCCATTAAAATACTACTAGAGGTAATTAATAAATTCAGGAGTATAGCTGGATACAAAGCCAACAATGAAAAATCAATAGCATTGCTGTACACAAATAAAAATTCACCAAGAGAGAAATTATGGAAATATTGCCTTTCACAATAGCATCTTAAAAAATGAAATACCTAGGAATCAATCCAATGAAGAATGCAAAAGACCTATATGCTGAAAATTATACTACTCTAAAAAAGGAGATTGAAAATGATATTAGAAAATGGAAGGATATACCTTGCTCTTGGTTAGGAAGAACCAACATTGTGAAAATGGCCATGCTCCCAAAACTGTTATACAGATTCAGTGCAATCCCAATCAATCAAAATACCATTAACATACCTTACAGATCTAGAGAAAATATTCCTAAAATTCATTTGGAAACAGAAAAAAACCTAGTATAGCAAAGGCAATTTTTGGCAACAAAGGCAAGACTGGAGGCATCTCATCCCTGACCTGAAACTGTAATACAAAGCCACAGTAATAAAATCAGCATGGTACTGGCAAAGAAATAGACCTGAGGATCAATGGAACAGATTAGAAGATGCAAACACTGCTACAAAGACAGTCAGCCACCTTATATTTGACAAAGGGGCTAAACATGTTCACTGGAAAAAAGGTAGCCTCTTTAATAAATGGTGTTGGAAAATTTGGTTTTCCACATGCTGAAGTCTGAAAATAGATCCATGCATATCACCATATACTAAACTAAAGTCAAAATGAATCAAGGATTTAAATATTAAAACAGAAACACTGAATCTCCTGGAAGACAAAATAGGTAAAAATCTTGGAGACATAGGGGTAGGGAGAGTATTCATGAATAAAATGAAAACTGCATGGGAAATGCTTCAAATAATCAACAACTGGGATCTCATATTACCAAAAAGTTTTTGCACTTCAAAAGGAATCACCAACAGAATGAAAAGAAAAGCCACAGAATGGGAGAGAATTTTAGCCAACAATCCCTCAGACAAAGGACTTATATCCAGAACATATAAAAAATTGAAAAACATCAAGTCCCCCAAATTCAAAGGCCCTCTCCAAAAATGGGCATCTGGGATGAAGACACAGTTCTCAGATGAAGATATATAAATGGCAAATAAATACATGAAGAAATGTTCACCATCACTGGCCATTCGAAAAATGCAAATCAAAAGAGCATAGAGATTTCATCTCACCCTGGAAAGAATGGGTGCCATCAAGAAAACAACTGATAACAAATGATGGCAAGGGAAAAATGAACACTTCTCCACTCTTGGTGGGAGTACAGACTCGTGCAACCACTATGGAAATCCAGTGTGGAGTATGGAGATTCCTCAATAAACTAGGATTGGAAGTTACATTCAATCCAGCTATTCCTCTCCTTGGTATTTCCCCAGAAAAGCTGAAAGGGTCATGTCATAGTGATATATGTGCACTTATATTCATAGCAGTACAATTTGTGATAGCTAAATCTTGGAAACAACCAAGATGAGCATCAACTGCAGAGTGGATGAAAAAATGTGGTACTTTTATATGATGGAATGCTATCCAGCTATAAAAAAATGATGACCTTGAGGCCTTTATTGGTAAATGGCAGCAACTTGAGAATATCCTCATTAATGAAATAAGACTCAATTTAGTAAATATCACATTGTCTTTGTAGTGTAAAAATAATAAGAATGGCCAGAATAATGGTATCCAAAAAGTATAATAGATATAATAGATATTATAAAAGTGAAAGGGAAGGAAATTGCTCTAAAGGATATAATGTTTTGTATAGTGTGTAAGATAGATGACCTTATAACTGAGATTTGTTAGATCATTAAACAGAAGAGTTTGTACTGTGAATGTTTGTGTCTAACCACATTTTATGCTTAGATTTTGTAACTCTAACAACTATTGTTAAATTGACAAGATGTAATGTATCAACTAGTGATTTTATGATGTTAATTTTTTAAACTCTGTATTGTACTTTTCTTGTTTTTTCTATTTTGTCTTTTAATTTGCTTTTCTTTCTTTCTTAAAATAAAATTTAAAAAGAGAATTAATATTGGAATCCCAAATTTTGAGTATGGTAATCCAATTATTGTAATCCCTTTGTTAGTCTTCCTCATAGTCAAAAAATTTATAATTGTAATCCCATTGAAACATTATTGGAATTCTGGCAAATTAATTCCCATCTACCACTTCCAATGCAACCCACAGTGAGAGCAAACATATCCAAAGTCAGGGGCCGCTGAAGGCTACTAGGTCCAATTCTCATGAGTATATGTGCACAAAGGCCCTGATCCAAGGCCTCTTCCAGAATTTATTCTCTTGTGAAGAAGGGAGGTTCTAGAGGATGAGTGATAGTGGGGCTCTCTGGAAGTACATAAGTAACTTGAGCTGGCAAGCTAGGTAGGAAGAAAAGCATCTTTGCAAAATGCAGGGGAAATGACATGCAGAAGTATCAATTTGCAAAATACAATTAAGGCAGAAGCTGAATTGCTTTTGGAGGCTGTTGCTTCACTTTCTGATATGTAAACTTCCATGCCCTGGGGACTCATAGCTTCTCTATTGCATGGCTCATAGCCAGTTTACATTCCTGCAGCTGACTGGCTCTGCCATCTTTCTGTGCTCATATCTTTTATAAAAAGCACTATGCCAGGAAATAGGAGACTGATGGCTTTAGAGATTACATACCAGTACCTCAGCCAGCCTTATTTGCAATGCTTACAGAAAATTGGAGAGAGAAGAAAGTACCATAGTCAACTCTGTACATATCAGTATATGGAAATAGGCCTTGATATAATCAATTTTGCAGTAACTGTTCTGCATTCAATGGGCATTGCTCAAACTGTCTCCTACATCTCTCTCTTTCTTACCTTGTTGTACCTCCAGCAGGGCTAGCCATGTTTTTATGAGTTCTAGTTGTCTTTGAGTAGTGAATGCTCTATGATGGGCTTTTATGAGAAAAATTATAACAAATAGAATGAACACATGAATTCTGATATAAAATCAAAAGTGATTCCTGAGGTATACAAATAGATTCAGTTGTTCTATAGCATCAGCAAACTTATCCCAATCCTTGAGTTGGGTATCAAAGGTAGATGTCTGCTGTGACATAGACAGCACTAGTCTCTGAAGGGCATCTATATCCATAGCAATATTTTGATGGATTGCTCCTTGTATATGCCTTTTAATCACTCTCCAAGAACGTAATCTTTCATTATATGGTAATGAAGTGATATAAAATTGAGTCATATTATAGTGACACTTTAAACTCTATTGTAACTGTAAGCTTTCAATTTGATCTTCCATCCATAGGACAGAAGTTTCTAGAATGTTCACTTGGGTTTGCAACTTATGTCAATCCCTCTCTGAATTTTCCAGCTCTCATCACCAGTTGTGGTCCAATTATCTACAAAGTGAGTAGTTTTTAATGAACTTGCTAATGTTGAGTCAATACCTATGCTGGCTATCAAAAGAACTAGGGAAATAATCCCTGCAATAATTTACCAAAGTGTACTCTTGGTTTGAATGTTAAACCTTTAAGGTCTATATCAAGAGAGCAGCAAGTCTTTCTTTAGAGTTATCATTTCTTTTTTATTTTACATGAGAGACTATTTCTCATCTGATTTCCTTTATAGTCTCATACATTTTTCTAAACTTTTGCTTCTATGATTTCAAAAATTTCAGGTGGGTGACTTCCATTTTCCTCTATTTCATTGTCCCCTGAGTTGTCCTAGTTGGGTTGGAGGACTTGTGTTAAATTTTGCTTCTGTGTTTTGTCATGTTCTGTTATTTTCTGTTTTGATACTTGTAAATTTCTTGTAGTAGATAGATTTATCATGAGTATTCAGGCCTTCCAAGGAAATATCTATTTTTCAGGGATGTCATGTAGGTGTAGGATGTTCTTTATTTTTGTGTGTCCAAAGATCATACACTGCCAATTTATTATGAATGACATGTTGCTATTTACTTGGTACTGGACTATGGTGATGGTTATGATCCCAGACTATCATACTGTTGTTATCAAAAAAAGAAGAAGAAGAACTGACTGTAACAATTGTAACATCCTGGAACACCAATGCAAACCCAGAAGGGTTTGGGACCATTGATCCCGGCAGCTGGGTTTCTGCCCAGCCCCTTTGGCTAACTAGACTGGACTCCAGAGGTTTCATGGGTTTGAGTGAACTGTGCCTAGTGCAGACCAGTGGAAGTGACCTTCATGCCACAATGGGAACTAGGCCAGCAGAAGGGGGAGCCAAGCCAGCACCATGTGTCATGAGGTGAGTTGCAGAAATCCAGCACAGACCTGGAAGGGTTTGGGACCATCAATCCAGGTGGCTGGGTGCCTGCCCAGTCCCCTTGGCTAACTGGACTGGACTCCAGAGGTTTCGCAGGTTTGAGTGGACTGCACCTAGTGACCTTCATTCAACAACGGGAACCAGACCAGCGGAAGGGGAAGCCAAGCCAGTGCTGTGCACCATAAGGTGAGCTGCAGAAATTCAGCACAGACCTGGAAGGGTTTGGAACCATTGATCCAGGCAGCTGGGTGTCTGCCCAGCCCCCATTGTGTCATTGGACCACATACTAGCCATGAGGGAAATCTTCAGAAAATTGCTGCAAACATGGAAATACAGGAAAATGACAAAACAAAAGACCAAAATGCAATCTCAAACCCCCAGCCCATCCCAAGAAATAGGAGCCATGTACATAGAAGAAGGTGTATGTACCTGAAATGTATGAAATGATATCATACACCTGAAATGTATGAAATGATATCAATCAAAATAAAGAAGCAAGTATAGGAAGCTATGAGGGAACTGAAATCAGAAATATTCTCCCAGGTTAAAGAAGAAATGATAAAAGTAGTGAAATAAATACTGAATGCACACAGCTAAACAATTAGAGGAACAAAGCAAAATGATAGAATCCCTGAATGAACAGTTTAAGAGACAAACAGAATGCATTAAGCAGATTGAGAGATATACAGGAAATCAAAAACTCTAATGAAAGTTGCAAAAACTGTCTCAATGAAAGTGAAGATAGAATCTCAGACCTCGAAGATAAGATTGCAGCTAGTGAATAGGAAAGGAAATATCTTCTAACAATAACAAGAAATAATTCAACAGCTGCAAGATGATGCAAAGAAAAACAATATAAGATTAATAGGGATAAAAGAAAAAGAAGGGGAAAACACAAAAGATACCAAGAGGCTATTTACAGAAGTAATAGCTGAAAATTTCCCAAACATGAGTATGGAAACTGACATATGGATTAGTGAGGCATATAGAACTCCAAATAGCCATAACCAAAACAAAACTACACTCAGACATATAATTATCACCATCCCAGAAATCCAACATAAGAACAGAATATTAAAAGCTGTTAGAGAGAAGAGACAGGTCACCTTTAAAGGAAAGCTTGTCAGAATCAAAGCAGACATCTCAACACAACAATGAAGTCAAGAAGAGCATGGAGTGAAGTTTTTCAGATCCTTAAAGAAAACGACTTGCAACCCAGACTGATGTACCCTGCAAAACTGTCCTTCAAAATGGGTGGAGAAATAAGATACCTGCATGACAAAGAACAGCTGTAGAACTTCATGATCAAAAAAACAAACCTACAAAGAATACTGAAAGACATTCTAGATACACATAGAAAAAAACCACTAAGCAAAATAGACAATTAAACAGAATGGAAAGCTAAGATATAACATCAGAAAGATAACATGTCAACAATAAACCAATATATGACAGTTATAACCATTAATGTAAATGGCCTCATTTCACCAATTAAAAGAAACAGACTGGCAGAATGGATCAAGAAACAACATCCAACCATATTCTGTCTGCAAGAAACCCATCTAACCCAAAAGGAAACTCATAGACTGAAAGTCAAAGGATGGAAAACAATACTCCATGCAACAGGAACTCAAAAAAAGCAGGGGTACCTATTCTGTTTGCAGACCATGTGAACTTCAAACCAAGAATGTTCCAAAGAGACAAAGAAGGTCACTACATACTAGTTAGGGGAAAACTGCAAGAGGAAGAGATAACAATCTTAAATATATATGCATCAAATTCCAGAGCACCCAACTACACAAAGCAAGTATTAACAGAAATGAAAAATCAAATAGGTAATAGCACAATTATAACAGGAGACTTTAACATAACATTGACACATAGAGATAGATCAAATAGAAAATCAGCAAAGAAATAACAGAACTGAATCACACCTGTGAACAAATGGATTTGATAGACATATACAAAGTGTTCCATCCAACATCAGGATATACATTCTTCTCACCATTACGTGGGACATTCTCTAAAATAGACCATATACTAACCCACAGAACATATTTAAGTAAATTCAAAAGAATTGAAATTATCCCATGCATGTTATTGGATCATAGCACAATTAAACAAGAAATTAATGATAAAAGTAACTGCAAAAACCCCACAAACACATGGAAATAAAATAATACACTCTTGAGCAATAAGTGGGTCACAGAGGAAATTAAAGAAGAAATTAAACAATATCTACAAGCAAACAAAAATACAAATACAACTTACCAGATCCTGTGGGATGCAATGAAAGTGGTCTGCAGAGGAAAATTTATTGCACTGAGTTCCCACATTAGGAAAACAGAATGAACACAAATAAGCAACCTGATATTACACCTGAAACATCTAGAAAAAGAAGAGCAAGCCAAGCCCATTGCCAAAAGAAGGGAGGAAATTATAAAGATCAGAGCAGAAATTAATGCAATAGAGACTAAGAAAACAATTCAAAGAATCAATGAATCAAAGAGTTGGTTCTTTGAAAGGATAAATAAAATTGACAAGCCCCTAGCCAATCTAATTTTAAAAAGGAAAGAAAAGACTCAAATTCATGCAATACAGAATGAAAAAGGAGAAATCACTACTGACCCTGTGGAAATACAGAAGATCATCAACAACTATTTTGAAAACCTCTATTCTCATAGGTTCGATAACACAGAAGAAATGAACAGATTCCTAGAAACATACAAACCACCAAAGTTGGATCAAGAAGATGTAAAACTGCTGAATAACCCAATTTCTATTAATGAAATTGAAAATGTAATCAAGTCTCCACCAACAAAGAAGAGCCCAGGCCCAGACGGATTCACTGCAGAATTCTACAAGAAATACAAAGAAGATTTAATGCAACACTCCTCAGACTCTTCAATGAAATTGAAAGGGAAGCAATTCTCCCTAAGTCATTCCTGAAAGCAAATATCACTCTAGTACCAAAACCTGAGAAAGACCCAACTAAAAAAGAGAACTACAGGCTAATCTCCTTAATGAACATAGATGCAAAAATTCTCAAGAAAATATTGGCAAACAGGATGCATCAAATCATCAAGATTATACACTATGACCAAGTGGGATTCATCCCAGGCATGCAGGGATGGTTCAACATACATAAATCAATAAATGTAATCCACCATATCAATAGAGCCAAAAGCAAGAATCACATGATCATTTCTATAAATGCAGAAAAAGCTTTTGATAAGATCCAACACTCATTCATGATAAGAACCTTACAGAGAATTACAATAGATGGTCTTTACCTCAATATGATAAAGGCCATCTATGACAAACCAACAGCCAGTGTCATATTAAATGGCCCAAAACAGAAAGCCTTTACCTTAAAATCAGGCACAAGACAAGGATGTCCATTATCACCACTCCTATTCAACATAATACTGGAAATACTAGCCAGAGCAATTAGACAAGAGAGGGAAATAAAAGGAGTAAAGATAGGAAAAGAAGTTAAACTATCATTATTTGCAGATGACATGATACTCTACATAGAAGACCCTCAAACCTCCATTGAAAATCTAGATATAATAGATAAATTCACCAAAACAGCTGGATACAAAGTCAATACTCAAAAATCAATACCATTCTTATACACTAACAACAAAATCACCAAGAGAGAAATAAGAGAAGCCACACCCTTCACACTAGCATCCAAAAAAATGAAATACTTAGGGATTAATCTAACAAAAGATGTAAAAGAGTTGTTCAAGGAAAATTATAATACCCTGAAAAAAGAAATCAAAGAGAACCTCAGAAAATGGAAAGACATCCCTTGTTCATGGATAGGAAGAATAAATATTGTAAAAATGGCCATTCTCCCAAAATTGTTATACACATTCAATGCAATCCCAATTAAAATACCACTAGCATACCTCATAGATCTAGAGAAATCACTCCTAAAAATTCATCTGGAACCAGAAGAGACCCAGAATAGCAAAGGCAATTCTAAGCACCAAAGCCAAGGCAGGAAGCATCACAATCCTTGACTTGAAGTTATACTACAAAGCTACCATAATAAAATCAACATGGTATTGGAATAAAAACAGACCTGAAGATCAGTGGAATAGATCAGAAGATACATCTACAAACACACTCAACCACCTTATCTTTGATAAAGGGGCCAAGCATGTTCACTGGAAGAACAACAGTCTCTTTAATAAATGGTGCTGGAAAAATTGGCTATCCATGTGCCAAAAACTAAAATTAGACCCATACCTATCACCATGTACTAAACTAAAATCCAAATGGATCAAAGATCTAAATATTAAAACAGAAACACTAAATTTGTTTCAAGACAAAGTAGGTAAAAACCTTGAAAACATAGGGGTAGGTAGAGAATTTAACAAGAACCAAACTGCATGGGAAATACTTCCCAGAATCAATAACTGGGATCATAACTTATTAAAGAGTTTCTGCACATCCAAACAAATCTCCAGCAGAGTGAAAAGAAAACCTACAAACTGGGAAAAAATCTTAGTGAACTGTCCCTCAAAGGACTTCTGTCTAGAACTTAAAAAGAATTTTAAAAAATCAGACCCCCCAAATTCAAAGACCCACTCCAAAAATGGGCATCTGAAATGTATACACAGTTCTCAGATGAAGAAATACGAATGGAAAATAAATACATGAAAAAATGTTCATCATCCTTGGTCATTAGAGAAATGCAAATTAAAACCACACTGAGATACCATCTCACTCCAGAAAGAATGGCCAGGATCAACAAAACTACCAACAACAAATGCTGGAGAGGCTGTGAGGAAAAAGGAACTCTTCTGCACTGTTGGTGGGAGTGTAGACTGGTGCAACCACTGTGGAGGTCAATCTGGAGATTCCTCAAAAAGCTGAGATTGGAAGTCCCATTTGACCCAGCTATTCTATTCCTGGGCATATTCCCAGAAGATCTGAAAACATCTTACCACAGTGATATATGCACATTCGTGTTTACAACAGCACAATTTGTAATAGCCAGATCTTGGAAACAACCTGAGTGCCCATCAACCGAGAAATGGATAAAAAAATTGTGGTACTTTTATACAATGGAGTACTACTCAACTATAAAGAATGATCACATTGAGATATTTATAAATAAATGGATGCATCTTGAATCTATACTCATAAGTGAAATAAATCAAACTCATATGTATAAATACTGTATAGTCTCCCTAGTGTAAGAAATGGTAAGAGTACAGAAGATTTTATGGAAATCATGGTTCACCATTATACTGCTTTGATGTCTTATGTCTTCATTCATTGGTTTGAATTGTTTTATTCTGTTTTGTTTGATCTCAATATATGTGATCATATGAATAGTTACTTTGAAGACAAGACAGTATGGTAGCCAGTGTTTATTTAATATCATCTTGCTCTGAAGTCCTACCATGCTTTTGTTTTTCTATTACCATTGGTTCTATCATGTTGTGTGTTATTGGATTTTAATATGTATGATAGTAAAAACAAAATTTTTATGGAAAATGAGATAATATAGCAGCCATTGTTCATCTTCAGTTATTTGGTTCAGAATGTCTTGGAATACTTCCATTCTCTTGAGTTGTTTTATTCTACTTTGTTATGTTTTACACTATTGTGTCTAAAGCTAAGCTCATCTATTTCAAAGAAAGAGACATTATGATAGCTACTGTAAATATCCAATTGTCCTGTTGTGAAGTTCTGTGTTGCTTACATTGTTCTGTTCTGATCTGCTTAGATCTTTCCTCTTTTGTTTTATTCTCTTTTTAAAAAATAAATAAATAAATGAAAAAAAAACCAAAATGTGTAATTGCTATTGTAAAAAAGAGAGGAAAAGAAAGTGCTCTAAAGGATATAATTGCATGCATGTTCAAGTGTGTAAGATAGATGACCATATTAGTAAATTTTTGTTAGGTCATTGAGAAGAACTGTTTCCACCTCATTATTTTAATGTCTACTTTGCATGCTTTAATTTTGTAACTTGCACAACTTTTTCCAAGATGACAGTATGTAATTTATCAACTAGTGATTTCTTACTGTTTTTTTTTTCTTTTTTTCCTTTGGAATTCTTATTATTGCTATCCTTTTTACTGTGTTGATTTTGTTCTCTTTAAATAAAGGCTTAAAACATGTAATGTCCTGGTTAATGCAGTAAATTATCTGTAACAATAGCATCTAGCACTACCTGGAAACTGAGATAATGGTAACTGCTCATTCAGTACTTTTTACCATAAGGGCAAGATATTAAGTTATATAACCAAATCCAACATAAATCAGGAACCTTTATACAAAGATTTGGCCCTTAGTAGGGTGGTTTTCCTCAGAGGTAGGGCAATTTAAGAGAGATGGGGACAAAACAGAGAGATAATTTAGAAGCAAGCTGAGAGGACAAAGAATGGTCATGCAAGTTTTGGGAAACTGAAGAAGAGAGCAAGAGAAAAAGCTCAATAAAAGATTAGCGAATGAATCAGAAAAACTAGAGATTATGTTCACTGTCATGGAAATGTGAGAGATAGTTCAGGAGAGGGTGAAATAAGATACACAGAATAAAACAAGTAAAAACCTAAACAAGCAAACAAACAAATCAGACATACAAGCATACAAAAAAGAGACAAAGATATTAATAAAATACTTCTGGTCTCCACAGTTCTGTGGTAGTGTCCACATCAGCAAGCTCAAAGCTGCTACAGTTAGGGCTCTGTGAAACAAAGCAACCAGTCTAGCCTGCCTCCCTGGTAAGCAGCCATTTCTCTGGCAAGTGCTGGCTACTCCAGGGGGAGAAACACACAGAAGCTGCCTGACTTCCACACCGTGTTGGAACTTATAGGGCACTGTGAAACCTAGCAAACAGACAGCTTCCTTGGCAAGCAGCCATTGCTCGGGCAAGGAGCCATTGCTCGGGTAAGCAGCAGCTGCTCCAGGGAAAGAACCATTCATCTTTTGCTGAGATCAGCACCATGTTGGAATTTAGGGCACTGAGAAACCAAGCAACTGAGTCAATACCTGTCAATGCCCAGCCCACCACCCAGGTAAGCAATCGATGTTTGGGCAAGTGGTGGCCATCCCAGGGTGAGAACCATCTAGGGTTTCCTAAGATCTGTGCCATGTTGGAACTTAGGGCACTGTGAAACCAAGCAACCAGCTCCTCTCTCTGGTAAGCAGCCATTGCTTGAGCAAGAGGCAACTACTCCATGGGGAGAACCACACAGGGTTTCCTGAGATAGGTGCCATGTTGGAACTTAGGGCACTTTGAAATCAAGCAACCAGTACAGCTCACCTCCCTGGTAAGCAGCCATTGATCAGGCAAGCTGCAGCCATCAAGAGGTAGAACCACCCAGGGTTTCCTGAGATCCACACCATGTTAGAACATAGGGCACTGTGAAACCAAACCAGCCCAGCCCACCTCCCTGGTGAGAGGCCATTGCTCAGGCAAGTGGCAGCCATTCCAGGGGGAGAACCACCCAGGGTTTCCATGATGGAACTTATGGCACTGTGAAACCAAGCAACCAGCCTGCCTCCCTGGTATGCAGCCATTGTTCAGGCAAGAGGTAACCATTCCAGTATGAGAACCACCCAGCCTTTCCTGAGATCCACACCATGTTGCAACTTAGGGCACTGTGGAACCAAGCAACAAACCTGCCTCCCTGATAAGCAGCCATTGCTTGGGCAAGGGGCAGCTGCTCCAGGGGGAGAACCACCCAGCCTTTCCTGAGATCCATGCCATGTTGTAACTTAGGGTGCTGTAAAACCATGCAACCAGCCCAGCCCACCTCCCTTGTAAGCAGCCAATGCTCCAGCAAGTGGCAGCAGCTACAGGCAGAGAACCGCCCAGCATTTCTTGGATCCATGCAATGTTGGAACTGAGTTCACTGTGAAACCAAGCAACCAGCCCAGCCTGCATTCCTGGTAAGCAAACATTGCTCTGGCAAACAGCTGTCACACCAGGAGGAAAACCATTCAGCCTTTCCTGAAATCCATGCCAAGTTGGAACTTAGGCACTTTGAAACCAAGCAATGAGCTCAGCTTGCCTCCCTGGTAAGCAGCCATTGCTTGGGCAAGAGATGCCCACTCCACAGGGACAACAACCCAGCATTTCCTAAGATCTGGAACATGTTGGAACTTAGGGCACTGTGAAACAAGCAACAAACCCACCTCCCTGATAAGAAGCCACTGCTTGGGAAAGAGGCTGCCACTCTAGGGAGAAAACCACCTGAGATGAACACCAGGATGGAACTTAGGGTGCAGGGAAACCAAGCAAGGAGCTCAGCCCACTTCCCTGGTAAGCAGCCATTGCTTGGGCAAGTGGCACCCACACCATGGGGAGAACCACCTAGCATTTCTTGAGATCTGCACCATGATGGAATTTAGGGCACTGTGAAACCAAGCCACCAGGCCAGCTTGCCTCCCTGGTAAGCAGCCATTGGTCAAGCAAGTAAGTGACAGCTGCTCCAGCGGGAGTACCATGCAGCCTTTCTTGAGACCCTTACCATGTTGGAACCTGGGGGCTGTGAAACCAAGCAACCTGCCAAGCCCACCTGGCTGGAAAGCAGCCATTGCTTAGGTAAAGAGCAGCCACTCAAGGGAGAGAACCATTCAGTGTTTCCTGAGGTTTGTGCCACATTGTATCTTAGGACACTGAGAAATCAAGCAACCAGCCTGCCTCTCTGGTAAGCAGCCATTGCTCAGGCAAGCTGCAGCTGTTCCAGTGATAGAACCACCCTTCATTTCCTGAGCTCTGCACCATGATAGAACTTAGGGTGCTGTGAAACCAAGCAATCAGCCCAGCCCACCTCTCTGATGAGAGGCCATTGCTTGGACAAGTGGTGGCCACTCCAGGAGGAGAACCATCTATTATTTCCTGAGATAGGCACCATGATGGAATTTAGGGCACTGTGAAAACAAGCAACCAGCATGCCTCCCTGGTAATAAACTATTGCTTGGGAAAGCAGCTGCTGCAGCATGGGGAAAACCACCCAGCATTTCTGAGATCCATGCCATGTTGGCATTAAGGGTGCTGTGTAACCAAGCAACCAGACCAATCTACCTCCCTGGTAAGCAGCCATGGCTTGGGCAAGAGGCCACCACTCCTGGGGGAGGGTTTCCAGAGATGGGCACCATGTTGGAACTTAGGGCACTGTGAAACCAAGCAACCAGTCCAGCCTGCCTCCCTGGTTAGCAGTCATTGCTGTGGCAGGTGACAGCCACTCAAGTGGGAGAAGCACCCATCATTTCCTGAGATCTGAGTCATTTTGGAACTTTGATGCTGTGAAACTATGCAACCAGCCCAGTCTACCTCCCTGGTGAGAGGCCATTGCTCAGGCACATGGCAGCCATTCAGGGTGAGAACCACCCAGCATTTGCTGAGATCCATTCCATGTTGGAAATTAGGGTGATGTGAAACCAAGCAACCAGCCTAGGCCCCATCCCTGGTAAGCAGCTATTGCTCAGGCAAGCAGCAGCCACTCCAGGGGTGGAACCACCCAGCATTTCCTGAGATCCACTTCATGTTGGAACTTAAGGCCCTGTGAATCCAAGAACCAGCCTGCCTCCCTAGTAAGCCACTATTGCTCAGGCAAGTGACAGCCACTCCAGGAGGAGAACCACCCAGAGTTTCCTGAAATCCATCCCATGTTGGAACTTAGGGCCCTGTGAAACAAAACAACCAACCCACCTCCCTGGTAAGTAGCCATGAGCCTACTTGCCTGTGGCTGAGAATCAAACATTTGATTCTTCCCCTTGTTAGCAAATGGAAGCCAGAGCCCTGAGCATCTCTTGGGAGGTTGACCATATGAAATATAGCAAAGAGGGGGTTTTGTATTGATAGATTTTATTCAAAGCTGTTATGATTGATAGTATCAAGTCTGAGAGTATAGGCAACTGCACTTAAGATGACAAGATCCACTAGATTACCTACTATGGCTTGATTATTACCTGCCTTTGAAGTTTTATATTGTCTACAATGTTTTATTTTACTAATATTGTTATTTACTGCTATACTCAATTATACTGCTATATTCAATTATGCCTGATGATGTAGACATTCTATTGAAGATAATAAGAAACAATACAGTAATCATTGTAGATCACCTTGTACTGTGGTTTTATACAACTTTTTGGTTTCATGTTTTTATAGGAATTTGTTTTGTTTTGTCTTGCTACGTTTTGTTTTTCCCTCTAACACAGAAAGGATAGAAATACATACAGTGATTGATGCATGCATAGCTGTTTACACTCTCACTGTTTGACTATCTCCTTTGTATGCTTTAATTTTGTAACTTGAACAACTATTTCTAAAAGGACAATATGTAATTTATTAACTAGTGATTTCTTATCATTTATCTTTTTTTTTTAAAGTACTGTATTAGCATGACCATGTTGCCAAGTTGTACTGGATCATTGAACTTCTTTGCAGTCTCACTGTTTGACTACTTTGTATGCTTTAATTTTGTAACTTGAACAACTATGTCTAAGAAGACAATATGTAGTTTATCAACTAATGATTTCTCACTGCTTATTTTTTTCTGAAATTCTGTATTGTTTCTACCCCTTTTTCTGTTTTCCTTATTTTCTTTAAAAAAAAAACACTCCACCAAAAAACTCCAACACCAGATGACTACTCTGGTGAATTCTACCAAACATTAAAAGAATTAGCATCAATTTAAAAAAAAAAGATATGGGTGCATTTGTTTGGCCTTTTGTCTTGAGACCTGGTCCACAGCAGGTGGTGTCAGCTTCCCAGACAGTTGTCAGGTGTCTCCACTGACTCCATTGAGGACTTAGCCTTATCTCACTGCCTATAATAATTTCTGACTAACTCGGCTGCCTGCAACAACACCCTCTCTGAATAAGTAACCTGAATTGCCATGAGGGGAAATGGGCAATGACCGAAAATGAACTTTTTCCAGATGAACAGTGTCATAGTGGTTAAATGGCAGAATACAGCAAATTATCAATATCTACTTCAATAAACATAGTTTTAATAAGATAAAAACATAGAAGATATGGAAAGATAGATAGCTAGATAGATGATACTTAGAGAAATATGAATCAAGATGATATAAAAACCTGGATAACACCACATCAGTCAATGAAATTGAAGATCTAATTAAAAATTTACCACACAGATACCCAGCGAATGCCAAGCAGAGAGCAGGACCCAGATTCCAGCCTCATGCCCTGACTATGAGTGCTGGTGGAATCCCAGCACACAGGAAGGGACTTTGAGCCTGCTCACAGGCAGTAAGACCACGTGATGTGTCTGAGACCACCCCAGGCCACACACAGGGAAGAGGGCCCAACTGGGCCATGCCCAGCAAATGCCAAGCAATGAGCAGGACCCAGATTCTAGCTTCAGGCCCTGACTGTGTGCTCTGGTAGAATCCCAGCATATGGAAAAAAACTTGGAATTTATCTCCCAGGTAGCAAACCTTGGACTAAAGTGGATTAACTGTGTCAGTGTGGAGAGTATGCCACTATAATAGAGGTGTACAGTGGGTAAATAGGGCCAGTAGTAAAGCCCCCTCCAATTAGCTGTAAGACCTTGGTGAGTTTGAAAAGAGTGTGGATGACCCTCTCGTGCATACAGAAAACATCAGGCAGAGTGAAAATGGCAAAATGAATAAGCAAAATGCAGTCTCAAACATCTAGTCCACCAGAAGCAAGTGCAGGAGATATTGAAATAGAGGACCCCAAAAATAACATACCAAGAATCTCTGAAAAGATAGTGAGCAAAATAAAAAAAAAACTTCATGAGGCTATAGAGGAAATCAAATTACAAGTACTCTCCCATGTAAAGACAGAAATAGCAACCTCAATAAAGGAGTTGCTGAGTGCAGCTAAAGAAGAAATCAGGAAAAAAGTACAGGAGCATGGGAAACTGATTGAAACCTTGAATGAACAATATAGAAAACAAGCAGAACTCATGAAACAAACTCAAAGAGACATCCAAGAAACAAAAAATTCTATTCAAAGCATGCAAAACCACTTAAATGAAGCTGAGGATAGGATTTCAGACCTTGAGGACAGGTTCGCAATTAGTGACCATGAAAGGATAGAACTTTTAAAAATAACAAAGCAGCATGAAGTGACAATTCAACAGATTTGAGATGATGCCAAGAGAAAAAAGTATAAGATTAATACCCATCAGTGAAGAGGCAGGAGTCAATGCAAATGACATAGCCAAAATATTCACAGGAGTAATAGAAGAAAATTTCCCAAAATAGGGAAAGAATCTGTTGTGCAGATAAGTGAGGCATATAGAATGCCAGTCACACTCAACATAAATCCACACCCAGACACATAATAAAGATCTCATACATGCAGCATAAAAGCAGAACACTAAAATCTGTTAGAGATAAGAAACACCTCACCTACAAAGGAAAGCCCATTAGAATCACGGCAGACTTTTCAGCACAAACCCTCAAGTCAAGAAGAGCTTGCAGTGAGATATTTCAAGCCCTGAAAGAAAACATCTTTCAACCCCAACTGATGTACCCAGCAAAACTTTCATTCAAATTTAATGGGAAAACAAGATACTTCCATGACAAAGAGCAACTGAAGAAATTCATGTCCACCAAACCAACCCTAGAAAGAGTACTTAAGGACATACTAGACAGAGATAAAAATGACCACAATCCCCAAAGAAACAACAGAAAGAAACCACCAGGTAGGATAAGCAAATAAATAAGGGGAAAAGCAGAAAGCAAACAACTGGAACATAACATGGCAAAGTGAAGCCAGTACATATCAGTGATATCCATAAATATAAATGGCCTCAATTCATCTATGAAAAGAAATAGACTGACAGAATGGATCAAGAAACATGATCCCACAATATATTGTATAAAAGAAACATATCTGATCCAAAAGAAAACTCATAGATTAAAAGTCAAAGGATGGAAAACAGTATTGCATGCAACAGGAATCCATAAAAAGCAGGGTTAATTATTCTAATTGCAGACAATATGAACTTCAAACCTAAAATAATGAAAAGAGATAAAGAAGGTCACTACCTACTCGTTTGTGGAAAAATTCAAGAGGAAGAACTAACAATTATAAATCTATATGCACCAAATACAGGAGCACCCAACTATATAAGACAGATACTAATGGACATGAAAAACCAAATACATAAGAACACAATTATAGCAGGAGATCTTATCAGCTCATTGTCACAAAGAGATAGATCAACTAGACGAAAAGTCAGCAAAGAAATAACAAAACTGACTCATACCTGTGAGTAATTGGACTTAGTAGATGTTTACAGAATGTTCCACCCAACCATATCAGAATACACATTCTTCTCAGCAGTGCATGGGACACTCGCCAAAGCAGACCATATATTATCCCATAAAACATTCTTAAGTAAATGCAAAGGTATTGAAATCATCCCATGCATAATATCTGACCATAGGGCACTGAAATTGGAAATTAATGGCAAAAGAAATTGCAAAACCTGCATAAATATATGGAAATTAAATAATAAACTTTTGAACTACCAGTGGGCTACAGATGAAATTAAAGAAGAAATAAAGCAATATCTACAATTCAATGAAAACACAGAAACAACATACTGTAATCTGTGGGATGTAATGAAAGCAGTCTTAAGAAGGAATTATATAGCAATAAATTATCATATCAAGAAAACAGAATGAGCACAAATAAACAACCTAATGCTCCATCTCAGGCTTCTAGAAAAAGAAGAGCAAGCTAAACCCAAAGCTCATAGAAGACAGGAAATTGTAAAGATTAGAGCAGAAATCAATGCAATTGAAACTAAAAAAAAATACAAAGAGTTAATGAATCAAAAAGCTGTTTTTTGAGAGAATAAACAAAATTGAGAAAGCCCTAGCTAACCTTATCAAGAAAAAGAAAGAAAAAACCCAAATTCACATAATAAGATCTGAAAAGGGAAAACTACTACAGATCTCATGGAAATTCAAAAGATCATGAACACCTACTTTGAAAATCTCTACTCACATAAAGTGGAAAACACAGAGGAAATGGACAGATTTCTAGAAACATACAAACTACCAAAACTCAACCAAGAAGATATAGCAATTTTGAACAACTCAATATCAGCTATTGAAAATGAAAACATAATTAAAAACTTACCAACAAAGAAGACCCAGGTCCAGATGGATTCACAGCTCAATTCTACAAGAAATTTGGAGAAGATTTGATGCCAATACACCTTAAACTCTTCAATGAAATTGAAAAGAATGCAGTCTTCCCTAAATCATTCCTGGAGTCAAGTATTACTCTGATACCAAAACTAGCGAAAAAGAAGACCTATAGGCCAATCTCACTAATGAATAATGTTGTAAAGATTCTCAATAAAATACTGGCAAATAGAATGCAGCATATCATCAAGAAGATTATACATCATGACCAAGTGGGGTTCATTCCAGGGATGCAAGAGTGGTTTAATATATGCAAATCAAAAAATGTAATACACCACATCAACAGAGCCAAAAACAAAAACCACATGGTCATCTCAATAGATGCAGAAAAAGTTTTCGATAAAGTCCAACACATGTTCATTATAAAACCCCTTCAGAAACTTGGAATACACATGTCTGCCTCAACCTTATAAAGGCCATCTATGACAAACCAAAAGCCAACATTACACTAAGTGGGCAAAAACTGAAAGCTTTCACTTTAAAATCAGGAAAAAGACAAAGATGTCCATTATCACTACTCCTTTTCAATATAGTTCCAGAAACACTAGTCAGGGCAATTATACAAGAGAGAAAAAAAGGAATAAAGATAGGAAAGGAAGAGGTTAAATTATCACTATTTGCCGATGATATGATACTCTATATAGAAGACACATAAAACTCCATTAAAGACTACTAGATATAATAAACAAGTTCAGCAGTGTAGCTGGATACAAAGTCAATGCTCAAATATCAATAGTATTCCTGTACACAAACAAAAAACTCAGTGAAAGAGAAATTATGGAAATATTGCCATTTATAATAACATCTAAAAAAAGAAATACTTAGTAATCAACCTAACTAAAAATGTAAAAGAGAAGAGATTGCAAGATGGCCGACTGAGTAGCGGCACAAGAGAGCCTCTCTGAGGAAAAAATAAATAAAAACAATTCAGACACTGGAATCTCGCAACATGGAGAAAGCCAGACAAAAGGAGAGGAATTCTCACGACCCAGGAAGATACTGAGGAAAAAGAAAAAGAAAAAAGAAAGAAGAAAAAGAAGCATGGACAGAGCTGGGCAAGCCCCGATCGCTGTACCAGGCCATCTTAAAGTCAGGTGACTCAGGATCGAGCTGAGATTGTGGCCCTGCCAAGAGCAGGGGTTGGTGAGCTCCAGACCCTCCACTGGAGAAGGAGATGTGGCAGGGAGTGAAAACAGCCAGTCAAGCTGCACGAACTTTGGTGAGTGATGGGAACTGGAATCCCCAAACCGGGAGGAGTGGCTGGGGGACATTTTGGAGTTGGGCAGGGCCAGCTTGAATCAAAACCTGAGGCAGCTTCTGCTGATGACTCCTAGTCCAAAGCAGATTGGTGAGATCTGCTCAGGCAAGGCCACACCCCTGGTTGAAACCCAATAGCAAGGGATGAGGCTTTTCTGGGCCAGTGGTATCCCCAGGGAACACACAAACTTGTTGAAGCATAAATTGGTTGACTGGCATAGGGGGAGGAGCCAGCTCTCAGCCTGCAACTCACAGATTCACATTGGACTGGGGGGCAGTACTTCCCTAGCAAGAGTGCTGCAGAAAAACTATAAGCAAAATGAAAGGAGGTCTCTGGACCTCCACCACCCACCTTTCTGAAGGGGGCCAGAAACATGACAAGACAGAGAAAGAGCATAAGGTCCCCAATTGCAGAACCAGGGAAAGTGAGTCCAACAGAGGTAAATGCAGAGGAGATTGAGAGCAGCAAACCTGTAATGTCAGAGACAGCCTCATCGGAAATAAAGAAATATATCCGTGACCTCATCATCAAATTTAAATCTGAAATTCTAACTCAGGTGAAGCAAGATATAAGAAGATTAATAAAAGAAGTCCTGGGTAATCATCAAGTAGACACAAATGAAAGAATAGAGGAACACAGAGAAAGGAGAGAAGCCTTTGATGAAGAATATAAACAAAATCTAGAATATATGAAACAAATCCAAAGAGAATATCAGGAAATTAAAAACCCCATAGAAAGCTGGCAAAACCTTTTAACAGAAACTAAAGACA